>SKCR01038151.1:0-235154 GCA_019454045.1 Zanthoxylum bungeanum
CACTTGTTAATCAAGTGCGAATCAAAAAAAGGATCCGACGGCCCGTATATATACCATAAGGGTTTAGGTATCCATACGAGAGTCATGACTCTTAAGACTTTGGCCAAAGCCGATCACCTAGGATGGATCGCATATATCAGAAATAGTGTTCTGATTAGTTGTAAAGAATCGTGGACATGTCGACAATATGAGATGTGCGCCTCGAAAACTTGACAATGTAATCTATGTTTCCTAAGCACAACTCGGATAGCCTACGATGGATGGATTGTTAAACATATATGATAACCTCAACTTGTATAGTTTAGAAGAATCGTTTGTGTTCTTCACGAATTCGGAGGTGGTCGAATTGTATATATATAATCTAGGCTTATATGACAAACATGTCTGGACTTAGAGAGTCTCACAATATGAAGTGTACTCATTCAGCACATGGGTAGCCGATAATGTTTGAAAATAAATAATATTTGATTTTATAATTATCAATTAAAATAATTAAGTGTTATTGGATAACATTAATTATTCACTTTTACCCAATTAGATTAATTGGATTAATCCAAAATCACACAAAGCTTTGTTGTAATTTCAAAAATATCTCTACCATTGGAGGATATTTTGGTAATTATAAAATATGTAATAATATGTGTATTTGGCTTGATTTAATTAGATTAAATCAAAATGGTAGAAAATGAACTAATCAATTTGTTAAACTTTATCTAGATTTAATTGGATTAAATTAAAGTGGTAGACAAAGGTTATTAGTCACACCTAATTATACATATTTAGACAAATTGGATTAAGCTCACCTAAAAGTTGATTAGAACTTTTATTAATTAAAAATTTTCTAAGTTTTGCTATAAAAGGCAAGTTTGACCAAGTTTTAAATTAAGCTTGAGCTTAAGAAAATTAAGCTTGTGAAAGCTAATATTTCAACAAAGAAAAATAAAGATTGGATCTTTGAGTCAAGCTTCCTAACTTTGGAAGTTCTCCACAATATTTCAACAAGGAGAAGAAGATTGGATCTTGGAATCAAGCTTGCTAGGTAAGTTTAATCTTCTCTGAAGCTATATTTTCATTAGTGAGTTATCATTAGTGAAACATATAGTGATGTACTATGTATTGGATACATAATAACATAACTTGATTTTGAAATTAGGCTAATTAATTATGTACGGATGCTTTGAAAGCATAAACACAATATGCTTGTGATCGGGTCAAAATTTTTATGTTGGACATAAACATAAAATTAGAGATTAAAACTCTAGATGATAGCTTGGAGGTATGACTACCATTCTAAAATCATTTGACCATATTTGAGTAACATAGAATTGTTCATAAGTCATATCATTGTGGATTCTATTTTGGTTTGTGTTTTAATTCAAAGATATATATATATATATATATATAATATATATATATATATATATATATATATATATATATATATGTGTGTGTGTGTTTGTCATGTAACATGTGTTGAAGTTGTTTAAGGATTGAAGAAATAAAAAAAAATGCTGAATTTGCACTACAACACAGCTTAGCATGTTGTTTGCGTGCATGCGTGCGTAAGGCCTGGACAATATGCCCCTCTCTGTTTTATGCCAATTTTTTTTTCCGAACTCCGATTTATCTCCGGTTTTCCCTATAAATTTGTAATGGAATATGATATTTCATTAAAATATTTAAAAATATACACATGTTCAAATACCATGGTTAGAACCATTTCCGCTGCGCGGGGAACCGATTAGACCCCAAGAGTCCCACTACTGCCCCAACAGAACGGTATCAGAGCAGATCTCAATCACATAATATATGTTGTATGTTTGACATATTTTTGAATCTATGCCTCTATAATTTTAATTTAATTATGCATAAGTGAGATTGGATATGCATTGCATGTTTTAAATTAAAATTTTATTTTGACCCAAGCATGTTAATAACTTGATTGTCATAAATCTCTCATGATTAGGTAATTACTTTATTTTAAGTAATAGTATTAATAATTTTGGAGCATTATTAAGTAGTCAATCTTGTCAATATGGAGATGAATGAGTTCTCATTACTTATGTCCAATACCGTTATTATTGTGGGAGTATAAGTGGTCAGAACTTAGGTCGCTCCTGTAAAATATTATATATAGCTTGATGAGTTGATGTAGTCACCCAATAACATCATTATTGTGGGATGTACTTATGAAGCTCATTACTGCACATTGACAAGTATACACTTGGAACACATCTTAATCCAATACCATCATTTTTATGAGGATAATAAACGGTTCAGGACCAAACTTAGGAGTTACAAGGATGTGATTGACATTTGGGGCCTACCTATTGAGTTTATAAAGGCCAAGACCGTCATTATTGTGAGGCCAGAGTAAATATCATGAGATCCACTTCCCACTATGAAATTTTGATTGTCAAATTTCTATTTTCTGTTAAGGTAGATTACGAAATTACGTAAAGTAATGGGATGGCACTAATAGATTTAAAATCCATAATTGTATTAGTGTCTTTATATTGAAATGAAAAATATTCTCTTAGTGTTTAATTGTTGTCTTGTAGAAGGTTGCCGTAAATCCATTATTATATGCCCTCTCTAATTAGACATATAATATTATTATCGATATTTGATAAATAGAGATATGAAAAAATTTAAAGATGTACTTTATGTTTATATGATAAAGACAACTATTTGATATGTAAATGTTCTGTATCTAACTGTCAATATGTTTTGGAAACATATCGAGTTGTCTTTAATATAGAGGAAAATACAAGTAAAAGATCTGAATTAAATAATATTGAATTATGGCATATGAGATTAAGGCACATAGGTATTAGATGCCTATCAAAATAAGTTAAGAATGGTTTGATTGAAGATCTTATCTTAGATCCTTATCCAATTTGTGAGTCATGTATCTAAGAGAAAATGACAAAGGCCCAATTTCTTGGTGTTGGACACCGTGCTGATGATTTATTGGAACTAGTACATGATGATGTGTGTGGTCCATTAAATCATGCCGCTAATGATGGTTTAACATACTTCGTGACTTTCACAGATGATAAGTCAAGATATGGATATGTCGATTTGATGAGACATAAATCGAAAATATTTGAAAAGTTTAAAATATTCCGAAATGAAGTAGAAAAACAAGTCAGAAAATTCATCAAGTGTCTTCGATCAGATCAAGGTGGTGAATCCATGAGTGATGAATTCAGAATTTATTTAAGGGAGAATGAGATTCTCGCCCAATATAGCCTACTATGAACTCCTCGACTCAATGGTGTGTCTGAGCGGAGAAATCATACTTTATTGGATATGATACGATCTGTGATGAGCAATATAGATCATCTATATTACCTTTGGGGTTATGCTTTACTTACTGCTACCCAAATACTTAACAAAGTACCATCAAAAGCTGTTTGTATGACCCCATATCAAATTTGGTACGATAGAAATCCAATTCATAGATATTTAAAGATTTTGGGTTGTCCTGCATACGTTAAAGTTGTGCAGCAGGATTGCGCCTCATGCGACGCATGCTGCTTACGCACATGTGTGCGCTTGGCCAGGGCAATATGCCTATCTCCGATTTATCCCCAGTTTTTCTCTATACGTTTGTAATGGAATATGGTATTTCATTACAATATTTAAAAATACACCCATGCTCAAATACAAAGGGTTAGACTTATTTTTGTTGCGCAGGGCACTAATCCGATCCTATAGGTCCCACAACCACCCGAATAGGTACTTGTATAATGATTTTATTTTATGGATTTTAACCTTCCGTGGTTCCTGTTCTGAGGTCTTGACCATCATAAAATGGATGACTCGTTACCCTCTGTCGACATGATCATATTCGTACATTGCTCGATTCTTATGCATAACTCAGGTAATGGACGTATGATTAGTTTTGATGATTCTAGATTTTGAATGTTTCTAATTTTTGGAAAGATCCATTTCTAAACAAGTTAGGTTTTCAAAAGATGATTATTGTGTTTGATGACATTTAAAATGATATATGGAGTTTGTAGTGTTATTTCCGATTTCGTTAATGACATGTTTATCTGTAAGAATATTTGCATTTTGCTTTCCTTGTCTGTTAATGAATGAGATTGACTTATAGTTTGTGCATTCAAATTTCAGTTTTCGATTGTGGGTTAAGTGGATCGTATGAACCTTGTAATGTGATTCTCATTTATGATAATGTATGTGTTGTGTAGGAGCGAAGCGGAGTTTACCGCTATGCCTATGATGTTCATCGACCACGACACTGTTGGGCTCACAGCCCGTAGAGAGTACGGATTAGCCCACGGGGGACTAAACCGGAGAATGAAGAAGTCGCCACCCAGTGTGAACTGGGAAAGATTTAAGGCCGCACTCACCCCTTGCAAGGGAAGACCTCAAACCGTTGGGTTCAGAATGGTCCCTTACTTATGCCAGTATAATGTACGGGTTCACACAATGGTATAGTCAAGTCTTATGCAGTTCATGCAAGGCAATTCAAATAAACACAAATTTGCACACCCATAAATTTTAATAGAAATAATATGGCTCCACACAAAGATATAATTAAATCACTCATGCATAATATAAGGTGACTGATTAATGAAATAAATTAATATAAACGATGTAAAATATAAAGAATAGGAAAATTATAATGCAATATAATAATTAATCACATAGCATAATGCAAAATGAATAACTAAAGAAGTAAAAATGCATAAAAAATAAAGAAGAGGTCGACGCATATATGAGTATTTCCCGAGTGGCACGTGAAGTTGTATCCAAGTACAAACCGCACCACCGTCCATTCAGATTCGACTACGAAATTTACGTATGGGTTTCATCCGATATACCGCAAGGAATAATAACATACATAATCATCAATGCCATGTAAACGGACATAAAAAATAGACATGAAATAATACAACAATGCATATACGTATAATCATGAACAAACATAAACAAAATAAATGCGAAATAATAAAATAACAGTAAAAGTGAATAAATAGATAAAAATAAACAATGAAATGCTAAAGAGGAAATGTGGCCAGAGATTTGGCCATTTTTGATGTAGGGCTTCGCATACCCGGCTGAACGTATTTCACGCCCAGCCAGGCATGCATCATCCAGAACTATAAAAATAAATATGGTAGGGGTGCCCTCAGGTCTTACCTTTTAAGTTGCTTTCTCAGAAGTGTGTTAGGCCGTCACCGGAAGGATCATTGGTTGCTGGTTCGCTATTTCTGGTTGCTGGTTCACTGTTTTCGATTGCTGGTTTGCTGTTTCTGGTTACTGTTTCACATTCTGGTTCGCTGTTTCTGCCTTTTGCTTTGCTGTTTCTTCCTACTGCTTCGTTGTTTCTGTCTTCTGCTGTTCGCTGATTCACGTTCTGATTGCTTGGTTTTGCTCACCCTGCTACTTCACGTTCAAGTCTGCACGTCCCTTCTCACGCTGGTTCACGTTCTGATTGCTGGGTTCTGCTCATGCTAGTTTCTTTTTTTCGTTGCTGCTATTTTTTTTTCTTTTGTTGTTGGTTGTTTTCCCTCCGTTCTTTTTTTTGGGTCCCCATTCCCCTTCCTTTGTTCTCTTTTTTTATAGCTGCTGCCTCATAGGGTTTTTCTTCTAAGTTGCCGCCACTCTCCTCCATTTTGTGTCAAGACTTTACTTTCCATATAGGGTGCTTAAGGGAATTATAAGGGGAAACTCAAATCATTTATATTAGGAAGTGAGAATCCTTTCTAATTTGGGTATAGGATCTTGCATATTTGGCAAGAAGGGGATTTCAAATCTTTGTTAAGTTTGGCAAATGATTTGATGAGGGGATTTGGGTGTGCATGGGGTTTTGGGCCGCGTGGATTGCATGGGCTGCATTGGAGGTCCGAAATATAGGCAGATGCATGTCCGAGGCTACGGTTTGATGCAGAAGCCGACTGAGTGAATCCGAGGATGGATAGTGAGTCCGAATCCGACGAGGGGCTAATTTTGAAGGTTTTCCTTCCTTTCGGCATTCATTTTTCGTAACTTCCGTAACTTTTCAGGTAGTGCCTTCATACGAGGCTCATCATCGGGTTCATGCAAAAATGCAGTGTCTACAGTCGCCCCCACTTTGATGGGGCTTGTGCAGTGTGTGACAGTGACAACCCTATCAAAGTCATGCATGCAATTTTTTACTTAATTGATCTGTCCTCATTCGCGAGGCTATTTGCTCGTCCTCATTACTGAAGTTGTTCTCCATTCTTGGAGTTCTTCTCCATTCTTGGAGTTGCTTGTCCTCATTCCCGAGGGTCTTCTCCATTCTTGGAGTTGTTCATCCTCATTCCCGAGGTTGTTCTCCATTCTCAGAGTTCCTCTCCATTCTCGGAGTTCTTCGTCCCCATTCCCGAGGTTGCTCTATTCCTCTCCATTCTCAGAGTTCGTCTCCATTCTTGGAGTTGCTCGTCCTCATTCCTTAGGTTGTTCTCCATTCTCGGAGTTCCTCTCCATTCCTGGAGTTGCTTGTCCTTATTCCTGAGGTTTCTCTTCATTCTTGGAGTTGCCCGTCCTCATTCCCGAGGTTCCTCTCCATTCTTGGAGTTGCTCGTCCTCATTCTCGAGGTTCTTCTCCATTATTGGAGTTGCTCGTCCTCGTTCCCAAGGTTCCTCTCCATTCTTGGAGTTGCTCTGCTCATCCCCATTCTTGAGGTTCATCTCTATTCTTGGAGTTGCTCGTCCTCGTTCCTGATGTTACTCTCTATTCTTGGAGTTGCTGGTCCTCATTCCCGAGGTTCCTCTCAATTCTTGGAGTTGCTTGTCCTCATTCCCGAGGTTGCTCTATTCTTTTTTTTTTTTTTTTTTACAATGCTTGCGAACAAAAAAAAAATTGTGTGTATGCGACATGAGTGCATGTATGCATGGATGCATTCTCTACTCTGATGGGGTTTCTTTGTCCTATTGGTTTGATGTCATCCTTGGTTAGGCATTCCTTGTGCTAGAGGGTTTTATTCACCCATTTAGGAATCCTTTTGGCCTTTGGTGCCCTTTGCCTATAAAAAGCTTTGGTCGCCCCCTTGGCCTGTTTACAGTTTCCTTCTGCCAATTCTCCTCTGGTGATTGCTCAGTTCTCTTTGGTCCCATAGCTCAAGATCCCGTTGTGTCCCTCATTCGCGGGGTGGTAGACTGGTCATCCCCAGACCTGGCTCAGTTTTCTGCTCTTCGCTACCTGCACCGGGTCAATGTGGATTACACCTTTTTGAAAGCGGACTCATCCTTTTGGGATACTAAAAATCATGTTTTCTGATTCCCAGATTTCAAAATATGCCCTCTCCTTGAGGATTTTGCTGCCATTCTCGGCTTGCATTTTTCTCCTAGTACTCTTTCGGTGATATCGCGTTTCCAATGTCAATACCCCCGGGAAGCCTCCGAAGCTTTCCTTTGCTTTCCTGAAGATGCGGAAAAGATACTGCCTTGTGCTTCGTCCATTGAGTTACTAGTCCTTTTATGTGTATCTTCCATGATGAAGGTAGGGTCCCGTCTCTGGAGGAGTGTAGTCTTATTCTGTATCTTGGCTCAATACCTCTTAGTGGGTTGTGATAGTAAGAGAGGGAACTATCGTTTATTGCACATCATCGAGGGAATCTGATGTGGTCATGATCCCTCCCCCGTTATCTTGGCCGAGACGCTTCATGGTTTAGACAGGATAAAACACCATCCTGCAAGTGGGTTTCTTGGGAGTCCCTTTATCTTGCAGGTTCATCCTATCTTTTGCCTAAGCTGTCCTTTCGGATTTTCAACTTAGCGGATTGCTCTATCTTGCCTGAGTCGCCTTTTCAGGTTTTCAACTCAGCGAGCTAATTTTTTTTTTTCCAGATCTAGTTGCAAGAGAAGTTAAGACTTATCGTTCCTCCTCCGGCTCCTATCTTTATTTCTTATAGCCCTCGTCACCACCTTGCTCGGGCCTTAATGAAGAAAAACCTTCCTTATACGGGATAGCATGAGTGGCTGCTGCGCCTTACTACTGCAAACATCACGTGGATGTGTCCTTGGTGGCGTCTTAGTCATGTCATCGTAGACTTCCTCGGGCACTGCGTACCCCTTCCCGGTCTATACTTCAGCTCGTTCTATTTTCCCGCCAGGGTTCCTCGATAATATGGGTGTCTCTATCACCCCGTCTCTGGACAGTGCACTTTCCAAAGTGGGCCCCTATCTCACCGCCTCTTGGACCATTTCCAGAGGTGGCCCGTCGAACGTGGCCCGTCGCTGCCTTGGGGCCTCCCAACGCTCATTCTCTTAGATCTTCTGACCTTGGCCCAACATCTAAGAAACAAACGATGTGATTTGTAATTACTTGACTCTAATCTTTCCCGGTTAGCTGGGATTTATGCAATCTATGAACATCATGAACATTTGTTTCAAAAAAGGCGTTTGCTTACTTCTTAGTACATATGTAGGAAATAATGAACTGCATTGCGAGGATACCTCTGTCGCTAACTGTTCCTCACAGATTTTACAATTAACCATTTTTCTTGCTCACTCATGCTCTATATTTTGCTTGGGCTGTCCTTTGCAGATTTTCAACCCAACGAGCCTTTTTTTATACAAAGTATTATTTCAGCCTGTCCACGTTGATAGGCTCAATAAACTCGTTCCCTTCCAAATCTGACAGTCTCACTGCCCCATTCCCCATCTCTCTTTTGACTAGGTATGGCCCTTCCCAATTGGGCCTGAACTTTCCCCTTGGGTCCATTATCAGTGGCTTCGACTGCTTGAGTACTAGATCACCTTCCATGATCTTGGTGGGGCGTACCTTCTTATTGAACTCCCGGGCCAACCTTTTCTAGTATAGCTGCATATGGTAAAAGGCCTTCATATTTTTCTCATCCGGTAGTGCTAGCTGTTTGAACCTCTGCGAGGCCAATTCCTACTCAGGCAATCCTGCCTCTACTAGTACCCGCATTGACTGTATCTCTATTTCCACTGGTAACAGTGCCTCTATCCCGTAAACCAAAGCATATGGTGTGGCTCCCGTTGCCATTCTTACCGAAGTTCTATACCCCCACAGAGGATACGACAGTTTGTCAGCCCAATATTTATAACTTTCTATCATCTTAGCTAGTATTTGCTTTATAGTTTTGTTGGCCGCCTCCACCGCCCCATTAGCCTGTGGCCTGTAAGGTGATGATTTGTGATGCCCTATCCCGTACTTCTGCAACATCGCATTTGTTTCTCCATGAAATTGGACTCCATTATCCGTCACTATGTTATTTGGCATTCCATATCGACATACTATATTACGGGCTATGAACTTGGCCATCTGCTTCACCGTAACATTACGGATTGACTCGGCTTCCACCCATTTCGAAAAATATTCTACCGCCACTACTATGAAGCGGTGTCCATTTGATGCATGTGGCCTGATTTCTCCAATCATGTCAATACCCCACGCTGAGAAAGCCCATGGATCTGACAGTCCGTGTAATTCTGTAGGGGGTAGATGGTTCAAGTTGCCGTGTACCTGGCAATCGTGACAGTGCTTCACCAGCTTTGCAGTCAGCTTCCATAGTCGACCAATAAAATCCCTGTCTCACTATCTTGTGGGACAAATTCAATCCTTTTATGTGCGGTCCACATATTCCGACGTGCACCTCTTCCATCACCTTTTGAGCCTATTCTTTTCTTAAACATTTCAGCTGGATGCCATTGGCTTATCTCTTGTACAACTTTCCCCTCAAATTCACATACTGAGAAGCCAATTTCTGAATGGATATTCTGTCTTTCTTTCGGCTCCTTCTGGGAATTCTCCACATTCTAGATACTACATAATGTCATAGTACCAGGGTTTTCCATCGTCGAATTCTACTTCCAAGATTCTCTCTATCTCATAATTGGGTCTGCTTGCTGTTGTCAGCATAATGGGTCTCATTACTAGTTTTTCCGGGTTTTCCCAAGTTGCAGTTAGGGTGGCTAATGTGTCTGTCGTTTGGTTATCTTCTCGTGGCAAGTGCTGGAATTTACAGTCGAGGATAGCCTGTGCCAACTTCCTGAGATGGAGCAGGTATGGCTCAACCGATCTTCCTTCAATTCCCATTCCTCTGGCATCTGTCAAACTACCGAAATCGAGTCTCCATAAACTTCTACGTCCCTTGCTCCTAGGGCTATTAGTGTTTTCAGTCCAAAGACACATGCTTCATATTCGCCTATGTTGTTGGTTACTCCGAACGTCAACTTTTTGGCAATAGGTAGGGTTTCTCCTTTGGGTTTTACTATCACAATTCATATTCTAGCTCATTTGTAATTCACCACCGCGTTGAAATACATTTTCCACTCCTAGACCGTTATGGCTTGAACCTCATCGTCTGGGAATTCAAACTTATACTGATATCATTCTGTGGGTTGTAATGCCAAAAATTCCTCTCAGCTCGCCCTTTGATTACCTTAGAGGTGAGGTATTCTATATCAAACTCTGTCAGCAACACCAACCATCTGCCCAACTTCCCTACCAGTGAGAGTACTGACTGTAAATACTTTAGGAGATTCTCTTTTGCTACCACTTGTATCTTATAGGATTGGAAGTAATGACGCAACTTTCGGGAAGCCCATATCATCGCCAATAGATCTTTTCCACCTCTTGATAGCGGGCTTCATACAAAAGCATCTTCTTACTGAGGTAGTAGACTTCATGTTCCACCCCTGTCTCATCTACCTGTACCATCATCGCCCCCAGTGCTTCGGGTTCTATGGACAAAAACAACACCAAGGGTTTGTCCGACCTTGGAGGTTCAGGACGGGTGGTTTAACCAAGTATTCTTTGATTTTGTCAAAAGCTTCTTGACATTGCCTATTCCACTCCACAGGCTGATCCTTCCTCAATAGCTTGATGATTGGTTCATATACTAATGTTAGCTTGGCAATGAATCGACTGATATACTGGATTTTCCCGAGAAAAGCTTTAACTTCCTTCTCTGTCTTCGGTGTGGGCATCTCGGTAATTGCCTTGATCATTTCAAGATCTACTTCTATCCCTCCCATTCCTACCGTATGCCCTAACAACTTTTCGGATGTTACCCCAAACACACACTTCTTGGGGTTGAGTCGGAGGTTGTACTTATTGACTTTTTGAAGGAATTTCTCCAGTGCTTATATATGTCCGACCCTCGTCTCTGATTTAACCATCATGTCATCCACGTATACCTCAATCTCCTTATGCATCAAGTCATGGAATAATGTAGTGGCCATTCGTTGATAAGTGGCTCCCGTATTTTTTAGTCCAAACGACATCACCTTATAACAATATGTACCCCACTCAGTGACGAATGCAGTCTTATGCATGTCTTCTTCAGCCATGAAGACCTGGTTATATCCCTAGAATCCATCCGCAAATGAGTATATAGTAGATAAAGCCGTGTTATCAACCAACACGTCTATATGGGGTTGGGGAAAATCATCATTTGGGCAAGCTTTGTTGAGGTCCCCATAATCTATGCACATTCTGACCTTTCCATCCTTCTTCGGTACCAACACAATATTGGCTAACCACTCGGGGTACTTCACCACCTCTAAGAACCCCACATCTATCTGCTTATTGACTTCTTCCCTAACCCTTTCGACCCATTCTGGCCTCATTCTTCTGAGCTTCTGTTTTACTGGTCTCATGTTCGGATACGTTGGTATCATGTGCTGGGCAATACCCCTGTCCACTCCTAGCATGTCTTCATAGGACCAAGTGAATACTTTTGCATATTTCATTAATATTCTCTCTAATTCTTTCCGCTCATCAGAGGTAACCTCACTTTCAATTGAAATTTCCTTGGTTTTCACATGTACCAAGATTAAATGCATTTGTCTTTGTTGAGTCAATGTCAAATATGCTCATGTCATGCATGTTATGATGCAGACGAACAAGAAAAGACTCGAACAAGTAAGAAAAATCATTGTCTTTATTATTAATAAATGCAGGATTACAATAAAAAAAGTCAGGAAAATAAACATCTTCGTAATTTACAGTCTTGTCTTTTTCCGTCTTCTTGCTTTCTTCGAGTGTCAGATTCTCCAACTGTAGTAGTTCTTCTTCCCATTTATCTTCCTCTTTTGCAACTTCCTTTGCCTGTGATTCTTTGCCCATCACATCCTTGAAGATTTTGAATCCCGGTACTATGATCCCATTGACTTCTACGGCTTCAGGCTCTCCTTGATATCATGTGGCTTTCACAAAGTATTCCATAAGATTCATCCCATTTTTCTTGGTCTTCGACTCATTCCCATCGGATTCATACCCCAATCCTCTCTTAATGGTCCATCCCTTGAAATCTGGCAGTGCTCTTATTCCATGGCCTCTAGAACTCAAGCCTGTGCTCGGCTCAGATTTCATTCTTTCCATGATTATAGCTACTTTAGGGTCCACCCATTCTTCAAAGTTTGCCACCACTTGGAACCTCGTGAAAGGTTGTATGTCTAAAGCAGCCATAACATTGTCTACTTCAGCCCTGATGGTGACGACTTCCCCTCTATGCGGGAACTTAATAACCTGGTGGAAAGTGGATGGCACGCCCCCAAGTCTATGAAACTGTAGGCACTGCATTTTTACACATAAGTCCCTATGATGAGTCTCATTTTGGAGACACTACCTTTTAAGTCACGGAGGTCACGGGAAACGGACATCGGAAGGGGAAATTCAGAATAAACAAGGTTCACTGTTTTCGTTTGTACTGCGTTCGTGTTTACGTTCGAACGTCAAACGGATTGCGGGCGTTCGTTCCGCGTTCGAGAAGCGTTCGAACGGTGTCGGTAATTCTGGTTTTGCTGCTAGCCTCACATCCAGCCCATTTAGCCCCCCAAAGCCCATAAAACACATCCCAATTTTAATAAATAAATATTAATTAAAACATTAACTAAATAATATAATAATTAAATTAATTAAATGATTAAATAAAACATATACCAAACATAAAATAAACAATTACCAACTTAAACTAAAATCATGCCTAAATTAAACAAATCACACACTAAATCAAAATATAATCATGCCTAATTAAAATCAATCAACCAATTATATTCCCAATCTAATAAGATTATTCCCAAACTTAAAATATTGTATTCCTAATCCAAGCCAATCAAATATTCAACCTTCCCTATCTAGCCAAGATTTGTCCCCCCTCAATCTTTGACTTCCCTTAACCAAACCAAATCGAATCCCTCTTTAATTAGCCAAATCTCTTTCCTTGTCAAGCCTAACCCTTTGCCTATAAAAAGAACCCTTCACCAACCTTCTCAACCGGAGCTACTAGCTAGTCCCTAACTCACACACAACACACATAAAAAAATTACAGAAAGAAGACACCCAAAAACAGTAAGCAAAAGAAAAAGAGGAAACTGCAGCGAAACCACAAGGAAACAATAGTAAAAGACAGAGAACGAAGACTCAAAACAGTAAAGACAACGAACGAGAACAGTGAACCAGTGAACCGGGAGAGTTGCGGAGCATCCACCCTTCCGACGATCGTGTACCGTACATCCGAGAGGTGATTTAAAAGGTTAGACCTGAGGGTACCTTTTCATTAGCTTATATTCATTTATTTATTTATTATTATTGAATTCTATTCGCATGAGAGTCGTTTATGGATGCATGTTGTGGTCTTTGAGTAGATAAATATGCATGAATTATGAGATGTAATATGTTGTGGGTATTGGGTGAATGAGAGATGTGTCAACTCTCGCGGTATATCGGATGGAAACCCGGACATAAATTTCATAGCCGATTCCGAATGGACGGTAATATGATCTGTACTCGGGCCACAACTCCACGTACCGCTTGGGTAAACGGCACCATCTTTCTTTTGTTTTGTGTTGCTTTTGTTTATTTAGTTTTCTTTACTCTTATCAATATGTTGTTTATTTATGCATGATTCAACCAGGCGCATGGGCTTAGTGAGTTAGTCCAAAGGTCCTCCATTTGGGAGACAAAGAGCCGAAAGGGCCACCTTTGTGACACTACTTCGCCGCGCCGGTTGATGTGTGCTCGGTTGGATGCGAGATACGTTCAATCGGGCATACTTGGTTGATATGATTGGTTCTATTCTTGTATGTGTGATGTGACGCGCATGGGCTTAGTATGTTGGTCTAAAGGTCCTCTCTTTGAGAGATCAAGAGCCCCAAAAGGCCACCTTTACGGTAGTGCTTCATCGCGCCCCTTTTTTGTGTTTATGTATTGCATCCCATTTCATGCATCAGGTCCGTGTCCGTTCGAACGCGTTCACAAACGCAACTCGAACGCACATACATTTTGCCTTATCATGCATCAGGTCTCATTTCCGTTCGAACGCGTTAACAATGCCATACGAACGTGAGCATTCTGTTTCATTTCCGTTCGAACGCGTTTACGAACGCAACTCGAACGTGCATACATTTTGCCTTATCATGCATCAGGTCTCATTTCCGTTCGAACGCGTTGACAAACTCCATACGAACGTGAGCATTCTGTTTCATTTCCGTTCGAACGCGTTTACGAACGCAACTCGAACGCGCATACATTTTGCCTTATCATGCATCAGGTCTCATTTCCGTTTGAACGCGTTTACGAACGCTACTCGAACGTGATCATTCTGTTTCATTTCCGTTCGAACGCGTTTACGAACGCTACACGAACGCGCACACACTGAACTGAGTCCTCTTCAATATATTTCATGCATAGTTTTACTAGTAGCTATCTCCACATGTATAAATGCAAATATGTTGATTCATATGCTTGTTTCATGATAACATTTGAGTATTATTTCTTGCGGTATATCGGATGGAAATCCAGACGTAAATTCCGTAGCCGATTCCGAATGGACGGTAGTGCGGTCTGTACTTGGGATACAATTCCACGTGCCACTTGGAAAAATGCCCCTATGTGTGCTTGTATGGTTAATGTGTGTGCTTGTGCTTTCCTGAATGTGATATGCAAATAAAGTTGTATGTTCGTTGCTATCTTGATATATGTTAAGCATGCAATTTTGAATGTGAGATATATGTGAAATGCGTACATAAGTTTTATTTTGCATATGAGAATTTAGAAGCATGATACTATTGGAAATAATTGTTACTTAAACTTGATTAAATTATTACATAAATCCTTTCATTACAAGTGACATAAGTAAGGGACCATTCCGAACCCTACGGTTTGAGGTCTTCCCTTGCGAGGGGTGAGTGCGGCCTTAAATCTTTGTCCCGGTTCACACCGGGTGGCGACTCCATGTTATTTAGTACTTCCCAACTAGGCCGCGAGCCTAGGAACGGCGTCGCCCAGGTCCTGTTGTCCACAGTCTGGCGACTCCACTGGGGATAGAAAGTTGGCCCCGAAATATTGTCTTGTAATGTTGGGATTTATGTTTTAATTGACCTTGTCTATAGTGGATAAAATGAGGGTTTAATCAAAGGCATTTTTAGGCTAGGTAATGGTTTGGTGTCTTCCTTCATTCACTACCTTTCTAGAAGGAAAAGCTGTGAAGGCACCTAGATAGCCATCTACTCGTAGCCTATTGTGATGGACTAATTTGGAGGACTCGTTGTTTATTCCTGAAAACAAGCGATAAGAGCCTAAGAGGCTTGGGTATTTAAGTGAGCCTCCCTCCACCTTCCCTCTGGGGGATCTACAACGGGAAATCCATTTGACAGTCCGTCACACACCATAGCTCATTGGCACGTACCTTAGTGTATAAAAAGGGTGCGCTCACTTGGTTGCTCGAACCCTTGAGTGGGGAGACCTAGTTGTGGGCCATCCTTCGCCGGTGAGAGCCTTTGTCTATACTCTTACTAACCCACCTATAGACCGGGTTGGCTAAAGTAACGATTATTTCCTTGAGTATGTGCTTGTGGACCATCCTCATTTGGATGCAGTTGGACTATTGTCAGAAATGCGGGCTTGCTGGGCCATTTAAACTGGGGCAAGTTCGCACCTTATGACTATTAGGCCAAAAGCTTCTGAAATGTTGATGGGCCACTTTGTAAAAATTATTATGTCATGTTTGCATCATCTTTCTTGTGTTTGGGAACATCGTTGTTTGGATCCATTTGGACCATTTATCATGGGATATGGGCTTGTTGGGCCATTTAAACTGGGACAAGGACACATCTTATGACGATTGGGCCAAAAGGCTTCTAAATAACAATGGGCCATTTTATGATTGTGTTCGGAATTTTATCATTTGGATTTAGTTGGGCTCTTTGCCATAAGACATGAACTCGTTAGGCCATTTAAACTGGGACGGGTTCACTCTTATGACAGTTGTCCCAAAAGCTTCTAAAATGATAATAGGCCGATTTGTTTGAGAATTTTATTTGATTTAATATATGTTATATACTTCTTATGCACATCATGCATACATACATCATGTTAACCCTTGTGTTCTGAAAGCCATCATAGATTCCCGTTGGTTAGAAAAAAGGGAAGACTCACAAAATACTGAGACAGACATGAGTGAATCAGATACTGAGGTATCCCGGATAGATCAGTTGAAAAATGGCTTCGCCAAGATTACTGAACAGTTGCAAGCCTTGACTACTGCCATGACAAATATGGCTGTGCCCCGTGCCGGGGGAGATTCTGAGAATGTAAGGCGTGAGGAGCCTCCGAATGGGTTAGGGGATGATGTCCCCACTTTTGATGATGACATGGCAGAATATGCAACAGGCAGAGTGATTGGGTCTCAGGCAGAATTTCAGAAGCTTCGGATCAGGTTGAAACAGTTACCCGTAAAATGAGGGGTAAAAATGAAGAGTTGTTAGATTATGAGGCAATGACGTTCGGAGAACAGCTGCCAGCTCAGTTTAAAATGCCGGACATGGCCAAGTTTAATGGGAACGGAGACCCGAGGGTCCATCTGCAGCAATATGTCTCAGTCATGAGTTCAATGGGCCTATCACAGCGCCAAGTCCAAAAGATGTTTGGGATGTCACTCGAGGGGGCACCTGTGGTTTGGTATCATAGCCTTGAAAAGAAGATTAAGGAAGATTGGAAGGAACTAGCTGATGCTTTTCTGAAGCAGTATGTTACAGACTTGGAGATTGACTTGTCACTCCGTGATTTGGAGAACACTAAGCAGAAGCCAGAGGAAAGTTTCAAAGAGTATGTAGGACCGCTGGAGAAGAGCCAGCTTCTGAAGATGCAGACTCGGCCCTCTGAGAAGGACCAGATTAAAATGATCATCAAGGGCACTAAGCCCTCTATTTATGGCAAACTGAGGAGAATGACTTCGATGATTACTGATTTTCGACAGCTGAGGGAGACAGTTATGGATATTGAGGAGGAGGAAGCCGAGAACAGAAAGTTTTATGGACAGAACAGAAGGAATATTGGGGGACATTCAGGGACTATGCCTGCTACTGCTGAAGTCACTGCCATTAAGAACAGACGATTTTCTAACCTTGGTAAGCCTCTTTCAAAGGTATTCGAAAAGCTGAAGGCGCATGGACTCTTAAAACCTTTAGAACCTAGGCCCATTCCAAATCATGTGCCACCTCACATGAACTTAAACTATTACTGTCACTTCCACCAAGAAAAAGGCCATGACACCGACAACTGCGCCCGCCTCAGACATGAAATCCAAAACCTCATCGATGCCCATACAATACCCGACCCAGAGAAAGAACAACCCAACGCATACAGAATCCCCTACCCAACTACATGATCAACTCTGGCCTACCCGAAACCCTTGTCCTCCAAACTCTCAACCACTCAGCTTCATAGGAATAAGGGATAACAATGGTGAAGAACCATGGGCTGAAGAAGAAGGCACTGTTGTTTCTCCTAGTTTATCTTGCACTTTTAATAAAGACATTGATTTTGTTCGAACGTTTCCTCAACAATAATAAAGGCGATCATTTCATTTATCTGCCTAAGACTATTACTTTCAAACTTGCAACATGAGTGTGTTCAATCTTGGTAATGTGATACTCAGAACGTAGGGAATCCTCAAAAGAAGCAAGCAGAAAAGATAAGTTAGCCATTCAAGAATTGGGAAATGGAGACAGTGGGACTGTTAGACTTGGAAAGAAACGGGTTCCTAGAACAAATCAGTGAAGACAAGTGGAAATGGTACTTTCCCGAGAAGAATGGTCATCAATGGAATTGACAGAAGACCTAACCCAACGGGATAGGAAACTCATTCACGCATGCATGCATACACGTAACATATTTTGCATTCCTTTTTATGTTTTGTGTTTGTTTTGTGTTCACAGGTTTTAAAGAGAGAAAGCGGCAAATGAAAGCCAGTCCGAAGCATCAATATTAGCATCAGTATCAGTCTTGGGGGCGAGGCCCATATCAGTATCAGCCTTGGGGCAAGGCCCATATCAGCATCAGTCTGGGGCGAGGCCCATATCAGTATCAGTCTTGGGGCGAGGCCCATATCAGTTCAGGGGAAGAAAGCCTCATGTCAGTTCAATTCGGGAATAAAACCCACATTCAGTTCAGTTCAGGAAGAAAGCATGCATTCAATACAGTTCAAGAACAAAGCCTCATATCAACACAGTTCGGGAACAAAGCCCAAGGGAATAAAAGCCTCACGTCAGTATAGTTTGAGAACAAAGCTCAAGGGGAAGAAAGCCTCACGTCAGTATAGTTTGAGAACAAAGCTCAAGGGGAAGAAAGCCTCATGTCAGTATAGTTTGAGAACAAAGCTCGAGGGGAAGAAAGCCTCATGTCAGTACAGTTCGGGAACAAAGCCCAGGGGAATAAAAGCCTCACGTCAGTATAGTTTGAGAACAAAGCTCAAGGGGAAGAAAGCCTCATATCAGTATAGTTTGAGAACAAAGCTCAAGGGGAAGAAAGCCTCACGTTAGTATAGTTTGAGAACAAAGCTCAAGGGGAAGAAAGCCTCATGTCAGTACAGTTCGGGAATAAAGCTCGGGAGGGATAAAGCCTCATCGCAACAGTTTGGGAACAAAGTACAGGGATAAAGCCTCATCTCAACAGTTCGGGAATAAAGCTCGGGAGGGATAAAGCCTCATCGCAACAGTTTGGGAACAAAGTACAGGGGAATAAAGCCTCATCTCAACAGTTCGGGAATAAAGCTCGGAGGAATAAAGCCTCATCTCAACAGTTCGGGAATAAAGCTCAGGAGGAATAAAGCCTCATCTCAATACAGTTCAGGAAGGAACAGGGCAAAATGGCGCTCTAAAAATAGAGCACGGTTCGGGAATGAACCAGGGGTCGCGGCACCTCACCACCAAATCAACGCAACTCAACACACGGTAAGTCAAGTGGCAGCTGGCGAGCCAGGTAAGTAGAAATGCATTGCATAACTTTGATAGGATTGTCACTGTTGCACATTACACAAGTCCCATCAAAGTGGGGGCGACTGTAGGCACTGCATTTTTACACATAAGTCCCTATGATGAGTCTCATTTTGGAGACACTACCTTTTAAGTCACGGAGGTCACGGGAAACGGACATCGGAAGGGGAAATTCAGAATAAACAAGGTTCACTATTTTCGTTCGTGCTGCGTTCGTGTTTACGTTCGAACGTCAAACGGATTGCGGGCGTTCGTGCCGCGTTCGAGGAAGCGTTCAAACGGTGTCGGTAATTCTGGTTTTGCTGCTAGCCTCACATCCAGCCCATTTAGCCCCCCAAAGTCCATAAAACACATCCCAATTTTAATAAATAAATATAATTAAAACATTAACTAAATAATATAATAATTAAATTAATTAAATGATTAAATAAAACATATACCAAACATAAAATAAACAATTACCAACTTAAACTAAAATCATGCCTAAATTAAACAAATCACACACTAAATCAAAATATAATCATGCCTAATTAAAATCAATCAACCAATTATATTCCCAATCTAATAAGATTATTCCCAAACTTAAAATATTGTATTCCTAATCCAAGCCAATCAATATTCAACCTTCCCTATCTAGCCAAGATTTGTCCCCCCTCAATCTTTGACTCCTTTAACCAAACCAAATCAAATCCCTCTTTAATTAGCCAAATCTCTTTCCTTGTCAAGCCTAACCTTTGCCTATAAAAAGAACCCTTCACCAACCTTCTCAACCGGAGCTACTAGCTAGTCCCTAACTCACACACAACACACATAAAAAAATTACAGGAAGAAGACACCCAAAAACAGTAAGCAAAAGAAAAGGAGGAAACGGCAGCGAAACCACAAGGAAACAATAGTAAAAGACAGAGAACGACGACTCAAAACAGTAAAGACAACGAACGAGAACAGTGAACCAGTGAACCGGGAGAGTTGCGGGGCATCCACCCTTCCGACGATCGTGTACCGTACATCCGAGAGGTGATTTAAAAGGTTAGACCTGAGGGTACCTTTTCATTAGCTTATATTCGTTTTTTTATTTATTATTATTGAATTCTATTCGCATGAGAGTCGTTTATGGATGCATGTTTTGGTCTTTGATTAGATAAATATGCATGAATTATGAGATGTAATATGTTGTGGGTATTGGGTGAATGAGAGATGTGTGAACTCTCGCGGTATATCGGATGGAAACCCGGACATAAATTTCATAGCCGATTCCGAATGGATGGTAATATGATCTGTACTCGGGCCACAACTCCACGTACCGCTTGGGTAAACGGCACCATCTTTCTTTTGTTTTGTGTTGCTTTTGTTTATTTAGTTTTCTTTACTCTTATCAATATGTTGTTTATTTATGCATGATTCAACCAGGCGCATGGGCTTAGTGAGTTAGTCCAAAGGTCCTCCATTTGGGAGACAAAGAGCCGAAAGGGCCACCTTTGTGACACTACTTCGCCGCGCCGGTTGATGTGTGCTCGGTTGGATGCGAGATACGTTCAATCGGGCATACTTGGTTGATATGATTGGTTCTATTCTTGTATGTGTGATGTGACGCGCATGGGCTTAGTATGTTGGTCTAAAGGTCCTTTCTTTGAGAGATCAAGAGCCCCAAAAGGCCACCTTTACGGCAGTTCTTCGCCGCGCCCCTTTTTTGTGTTTATGTATTGCATCCCATTTCATGCATCAGGTCCGTGTCCGTTCGAACGCGTTCACAAACGTAACTCGAACGCGCATACATTTTGCCTTATCATGCATCAGGTCTCATTTCCGTTCGAACGCGTTAACAAACGCCATACGAACGTGAGCATTCTGTTTCATTTCCGTTCGAATGCGTTTACGAACGCAACTAGAACGCGCATACATTTTGCCTTATCATGCATCAGGTCTCATTTTCGTTCGAACGCATTGACAAACGCCATACGAACGTGAGCATTCTGTTTCATTTCCGTTCGAACACGTTTACGAACGCAACTCGAACGCGCATACATTTTGCCTTATCATGCATCAGGTCTCATTTCCGTTCGAACGCGTTTACGAACGCTACTCGAACGTGATCATTCTGTTTCATTTCCGTTCGAACGCGTTTACGAACGCTACACGAACGCGCACACACTGAACTGAGTCCTCTTCATTATATTTCATGCATAGTTTTACTAGTAGCTATCTCCACATGTATAAATGCAAATATGTTGATTCATATGCTTGTGTCATGATAACATTTGAGTATTATTTCTTGCGGTATATCGGATGGAAACCCAGACGTAAATTCCGTAGCCGATTCCGAATAGACGGTAGTGCGGTCTGTACTTGGGCTACAATTCCACGTGCCGCTTGGAAAAATGCCCCTATGTGTGCTTGTATGGTTAATGTGTGTGCTTGTGCTTTCCTGAATGTGATATGCAAATAAAGTTGTATGTTCGTTGCTATCTTGATATATGTTAAGCATGCAATTTTGAATGTGAGATATATGTGAAATGCGTACATAAGTTTTATTTTGCATATGAGAATTTAGAAGCATGATACTATTGGAAATAATTGTTACTTAAACTTGATTAAATTATTACATAAATCCTTTCATTACAAGTGACATAAGTAAGGGACCATTCCGAACCCAACGGTTTAAGGTCTTCCCTTGCGAGGGGTGAGTGCGGCCTTAAATCTTTGTCCCGGTTCACACCGGGTGGCGACTCCATGTTATTTAGTACTTCCCAAACTAGGCCGCGAGCCTAGGAACGGCGTCGCCCAGGTCCTGTTGTCCACAGAATCCATGGCCTCCCCAATAACAGAGAAAATGTAGCTGGGATATCAAGCACTGTGAACTCAACCTCGTCTTCTATCGGGCCCACTTTGACTAATGTGATGAAAGTACCTTCGACTCCCTGTTTGCTATCGTCATATTCCTTGATAGTCATGCTGGAGGGGTTTAAATCTGTTGTCCGCATACCCAACCTTGACAAAATCTTCAAAGGGCACACATTGATAGATGAGTCATCATCTACCATCACACAAGATGTCTTATTGCCTTTTACTTCCGCTTTTATGAATAACGGCTTGTTATGATTCCTCCCCTCCATCGGGAGCTATTCTTCAGAGAATGTTATTATCTGCCTACCCTCTTTCTGTACCAACCCTATGAACATTGTCGGGTTTGCATCTTCAGGTACCATTATCTTTCTTAGAGCTTCTACCATGGCATGCCTGTGCTCTTGAGAGGCGCATAATAACTCATATATGCTCACTTGTGCCTGTGTCTTCTTCAATTGACGCAACACTGTATCCCCCTCGGTTTTATCCGTATTCTCCATCACATCTCGACCTTCTTTTAGAACTTCTTTACTTTTCTCCGTTATATCACTGTAAAAAACATCCACTGCGAGTCATCCTTTTTACCTCCTCTTCATCACTACTCGAGAAGTTTTCCCAGAAGTCTCTCCCCTGCTCTGTTTCATCTTCACTACTACTATCCCATATCCCCATACAAGAAGCTTGGTGGTTGAGAGTTTGGAGGAAAAAGCTTTCGAGCAGGCCGAAGTTGATCTTGTAGGTGGGTGGTGGAACAGAGTGGTAGTTGGGTATAGGGTTTCTGTGTGTGTTGGGTTGTTCTTTTTCCGGGTCGGATATCTTATGGGTGTCAACGAGGTCTTGGATCTCATGCCTAAGGCGGGTGCATTTGTCAGTTTCGTGGCCTTTTTGTTGATGTAAGTGACAATATAGGTTTAGGTCGAGGTGGCGTGGCACAGGGTTTGGAAGTGGTTTAGGTTCTAAGGGTTTTATGAGTCCTTGCCTCTTTAGCTTTTCAAACACCTTTGACAAAGTGTTGGGTTTTCTAGGTCAAACCAAGATCAATTAAGCATATGAAATGTGTGAATACAACAAAGTAAAATAGCGGAAATACTCACTTTGATCGGCTTTTGCGATGCGAAGACAATAATATTTCTTCCTTGAAGTTTCGGCTAAGCCTCTTTGTTGAGCTCCTTGTGTTGATCTTCAAGCTCCAAGCTTTAAGTGTTGATTCCAAGCTCATGAATAGTTTTCCCTATCACCTTTGAATGACTAATTGGATGTGCTAGCATCTTGAAAAATTGCAACAATTTTTCCATTTGCTTCTTTTAACTCTCGACCAAGGAGAGGATTTGAGAGAAAAATGGCACCAAGTGCCGTGAGGGAGAGGGAGAGAAGATGAAGTTTTGTTGTGTGTTTTAATTTCAAAAATCAAATACCACTTTTCAATTTTCCAAAAATTGGTACAAGGCATTAAAGCCTCCAACAACACCCATCAATCAAAAATGTCAAGATGTCAATCACCAAAAAGGTGACAGGACTTCCATCACTTGAGTGACTAATGATGTGACGCGTGATGTGACTTGTGGGCCCCACTTGATTCAAAATGCGAGTGGTCCCGTAAACACTCCCGGGCTCGGATTCGCTAATTCCGAATTAACGAATTTTCCGTTGCGACGTAATTAAATCAAATTTAATTAAATAATTATGCATAGCAAAATTACTATTCACGGCGCTAGCAAATTAATTCTAAATTAACTCGTTCGCCCGAATTAAAATCCAATTTTAATTCCGCGTCGAAATCTAATTTCGTATAATATATCAAATATATTATTTTATCGATTAATTCCAAATTAATCGTTCTCTTTTTTCAAATAGTATTTGATCCCAGATAAAATATCTCCGCAATTAATCCTAGATTAATTTTCTCTCTCTTATAATTAATCATAGATTAATTATGTTCGAGTCATACGTCATCGGTGAATCTTCGAGAAGCGACCCATGAGATCCCCAGATATGTTGGCAGTAAATCCGGTCGTCGGACTATCCGAACACGTACGTACCTAGTACTACGTTTTTATAGATTTACAAGACATGGTTGGCTTCTAGAAAAGCACCGTGCCTACCCAATTCTCCAGAAATATTCTTAAAGGAATATGTAATCTGTATCAGACATAGTATACGTAGTATTGCGTATTGCGATCTAGTATCAGATGTCACATGCTAGGCCTGGGGCTGGAATTGTGTCTGCCCCGTACGAAGCATATATCGGATCTCTGGTAACTAGTCTCTATAATCGGATAAACATGATCTAGTCATATTATCCCGATAGCTGCAACATATAAGAGTACCAGTTCCTTATCCTACGTGACCATCATCTCCATATGACTGAAGTGATACTTCCATCTTGACATCACACCCAATACACTACGATTCTCAATATACCCAGAAGAGGCGTACACAGAACCTGTTAAAGCCCTGGACAACCAAAACCAAAGTATATTGATTGTCGCATGTATTAGCGATGTAAGTCTCATGTTAAGACCAAATACACCTACCCTGATTCGGACTTCCATAGACACATAGTCATACAACCAATGGAATTCCGAGGGGTCTATCCAGAGCGAAGTTGTTCCGTACCATTGGTAAACACAACCTCCTATTACACTTGCATGAGTATCCAATACCCAAATATATGAGAACTATGCCGTTATGCTCCCACAATGCGCACAAGTACAATATTAGTCTATTCTGCATTATCGATGTCTAATCTCGATAATACTACGACTATGGATATTTTAATGATTAAACCTTAGTGGATTAATACTGTCTCATATCTTATTAATCCGGAACTAATCATATGGACTTTTATCATTTATGTATATCCCAGTAATCCAATTACAAATGATAAAAGAGCAATTTCCTTTGTCACATAGTTAATTTGTACAACAACACTATGTTTTGTACAAATAGTGATGCTATGGGTCATAATTGTCCAACACAAAGTTCTACCAAAATTGGAGAATCACCTATTTTTGATGGCAGCGACCTCAGTAGGAGCGAGCTTGGTCGTTGAAGGCCCCCTAATGGTCTTTTATTTTGGCCGTAGAACTTTCTATTCTCGGCTTCCTCTTCCTCGATATCCATGACAGTTTCTCTTAACTGTCGAAATTCGCTAATCATCGAGGTCATCCTTCTTAGCTTGTTATAAATGGAAGGTTTGGTGCCCTTAATTATCATCTTAATCCGGTCCTTCTCCGAGGGTCGTGTCTACATCTTCAAGAGCTGGCTTCTCCAGTGATCCACATAATCTTTGAATGTCTATTCTAGCTTCTGTTTGGTGTTTTCTAGGTCACGGAGTGACAAGTCTATCTCCATGTCCGTGACATATTGGTTCAGAAAGGCCTCCCCTAATGCCCTCCAGTCATCCCTGACCTTTCCCTCCAGGTCATGATACCATACTACGGGTGCCCATTCTAATGACATCCTAAACATCTTCTGCACCTGGCACTTCGATAAACCCACTGAACTTATCACTGAAACATATTGTTGGAGATGGACCCTAGGATCTCCGTTTCCGTTGAACTTGGCCATGTCAGACATCTTAAACTGAAGAGGCAGCTGTTCTTCGAAAGTCATCTCATCATAGTCTAATAGATCTTCATGTTTTCCATTCATCTTGCGGGTAACAGACTCTAATTGTTCTCTGAGTTTTTGTAACTCTGCCTGAGGCCCGACTATCCTTCCCGCGGCATACTCAGCCATGTCATCATCAAAAATATGGATTTCTTTGCTCACCATATGGATTTCTTTGTTTTTTGTTCCCACTGTGCGGGGTACTGTCAGATTGGCCACAACGTTGGTCAAAGCTTGTAGTTGCTCGGTAATTTTGGTGATGTTGGTCTCCAATTGATCCATGCAGGAACCTTCGCTGCTTGACGCATCCATACTTGCTAACCTCTTCTTGACAAGTCTTACTTATTCTCTAACCCAACATATATCTATGATGGCTTTTAAGATAAGGGGGTTAGCATGATTCATGTATGAATGTGATGCATGAGACACATGTGGTTATCAAAACAACATATACCCTTCCGACCTTATTCCTCCCACACCCGTGGTAAGTCCATTTCTTCCCTAGGTATGGCTCATTTTATGCACCAATGTGGGGTACACAAAGATCGTTCTCTCTTACGCTACAGGGGTGAACCTTGGCTACCCCAGTCCTTTTTCATCAGTAAAAGACAAAGACCGCCGATTTATAATATTAACTAAGCCTATTATGGGATCGCGCTATTGTCTAGAAATGACGAATTGGGCCCTCGGTAATCATGGTTGTGGCAGAGATGGACTTGGAGATATCCAAAAGTATACAAATATGCCATAACAAGGCGTACCCTTCCTAGATGAAAGCCAGTGGGGATATCTGCAGGCACTGCATTTTTGCATATAAGTCCCTATGATGAGTCTCATTTGGAGGCACTACCTTTTAAGTCACGGAAGTCACGAGAAACGGATGTCGGAAGGGGAAATTCAGAATAAGTACGTCATCGGATTCATTTCACAAGTTAACTGTTTTCGTTCGTGCTGTGTTCGTTACTTCGTTCGAACGTCAAAAAGACTGCGGGCGTTCGTGCCGCGTTCGAGGAGGCTTTCGAACGGTGTCGGTAATTCTGGTTTTGCTGCTAGCCTCACACCCAAGCCCAATTAACCCACCAAAGCCCATGAAACACCTCCCAATTAATAAAACACATTTAAAACACATGGGAAATTAAATTAAATCTTAATTAAATTAAACATTGAATTAAATAAAATATTTAAACCATTTACCAATTAACTAAAATAAAAATATAATCATACCTAATTAAGACAAATCAAATATATTAACTTCTAACTAAACAAAATCACATACTAAATTAAAAAGATGTCATGCCTAATTAAAATCAATCATAACCAATTAAAAATATTGTATTCCTAATCTAGCCAAGATTTGTCTCCCCTCAATCTAATCCTTTCCTTGTCCAACACCAAATCAAATCCTCCATTTAATGCCAAATCCCTTCCTTGTGAGACAAGGTGAAGCCCTAGCCATTCTCTATATAAACAACACCTCTCCAAGGCATTCCTCCCCCTAGTGCACGCCCATTACAAGAAAAGAAGCAAAGAATTTCCAACCCCTTTCCCCTAGCTCATTCACACAAGAAACACCCAAGCTCATACACACAACTCACACGAAAATCACAACACCCACAAGAAACACCCAAAGCTTATTGACACAACTCTCACTCACTCTCAATAATCGAAGATCACAAACCAAAGAACCCTCATTGCCTTGACCAAAACACATCCCGAACAGCCCCTTTACCCATCAAAACAGCCCCCGAACCACACCATAACACCACCGAAAATCACACCCAAAATAGTAGCCAAAACATCCCAAGAACAGTAACTCAAATACAGCAGCAGAACAATAGCAAAATGGCAGCGAATCGGAGTCAAAAGCAGCAGCAAAAGACGGAGAACGACGACTCCAAACGGTGAGACAACAAACGAGAGCAGTGAACCAGTGAACCAGAAGAGTTGCGGAGCATCCCCCTTCCGACGATCGTGTGCTGTACATCCGAGAGGTGATTTAAAAGGTTAGACCTGAGGGTACTTTTCAACTCATCTTTATTTGATTTTTGTTATTATCTTGATCGTATTTTAATTATTTGTTGAATCTTGTTTGTGTATGATGTGTGTTGTGGGTATTGGATGAATGGAAAAGTGTCGTCTCTTGTGGTATATAGGATGGAAACCCGGACATAAATTTCATAGCCGATTCCGAATGGACGGTAGTATGATCTGTACTCGGGATACAACTCCACGTACCACTTGAGTAAACGACACACTCTTTTATTTTATGTTGCTTCGGTTTATTTATTTTTCGTTATTTGAATTCTGCATGTTGCTTATTTATGTATGATTCAATCGAGCGCATGGGCTTAGTAAGTGGAATGAAAGATCCCCTATGGGGAGGGGTTCTTTACCACGATGCTTTACCGCGCCGGTTGATGTGTGTTCGGTTGAATGCAAGATACGTTCAATCGGGCATACTACGTTTGATATTATTGTTTTTTAATTCTTGTTTGCATGATAATCGAGCACATGGTCTTAGTAAGTGCAATGTAAGATCCCCTATGGGGAGGGGTTAAAGCCCTTTATCACGATGCTTGCCGCGCCGGTTGATGTGTGTTCGGTTGAATGTAAGATACGTTTAATCGGACATACTGAGCTTGACATTGTTGTCTTTATTCTTTGTGTTGCATGCATCAGGTCTGGTTTCGTTCGAACGCGTTATCGAACGCTATACGAACGCGAACCTTCTGTTTATCGTTCGAACGCGTTTTCAAACGCTACGCGAACGCACACGTACTTTCTTAGTCTCATCATGCATCAAGTCTGGTTCCGTTCGAACGCGTTATCGAATGCTATACGAACGCAAACCTTTTGTTTATCGTTCGAACGCGTTTTCAAATGCTACGTGAACGCAAACGCACTTTCTTAGTCTCATCATGCATCAGGTCTGGTTCCATTCGAACGCGTTCTCGAACGCTATACGAACACGAACCTTCTGTTTACCGTTTGAATGCATTCTCGAACGCTATGTGAACGCACACGCACTTTCTTAGTCTTTGCATGCATCAGGTCTGGTTCCGTTCGAACGCATTCTCGAACACTACACGAACGCGAACCTTCTGTTTACCGTTCGAACGCGTTCTCGAACGCTACGCGAACGCGCACCCACTGAACTGAGTCTGTCTCATCATATTCATGCATAATTGCCTCTTGGTTGATCTTTCTTGTATTATGTAGCCAATCATATTATTTGTATTCATGCATTTATCCATTCTATGTGTTCTTGGGATGATATTCAAGCATGATTAGGTGTTAGCATGTTATTTGGTTAATATGTTCATGAGATAGTATTCAAGCATGATTAGGTTGTTCTTAGTTTTCCATATCATATGATTGAGAAATGTTTATGAGATTGCCATGAGATGTTGCATGTTGTGATGAAATTGTTGATGTATGCATGTGAATTTAGAAGCATGATACTCTTGGAAATAAATGTTACTTACACTTGATTAAATTATTACATAAATCCTTTCATTACAAGTGGCATAAGTAAGGGACCATTCCGAACCCAACGGTTTGAGGTCTTCCCTTGCGAGGGGTGAGTGCGGCCTTAAATCTCATTTTCCCGGTTCACACCGGGTGGCGACTCCATCATTCTCCGGTTTAGTCCCCCGTGGCTACTCCGTACTCCCGACCGGGCCGCGAGCCCGGGACAGCATGCGTCGCCCAGATCCTGTGTCCCCACAGTCTGGCGACTCCACTAGGGATAGAGAATCGGCCCCGAATATTGTCTTGTAATGTTTGGATTTATGTTTTAATTGACCGTGTCTATAGTGGATAAAATGGGGGTTTAATCAAAGGCATTTTAAGGCTAGGTAATGGTTTGGTGTCTTCTTTCATTCACTACCTTTCTAGAAGGAAAAGCTGTGAAGGCACCTATATGGCCATCTACTCGTAGCCTATTGTGATGGACTAATTTGGAGGACTCGTTGTTTATTCCTGACACCAAGCGATAAGAGCCTAAGAGGCTTGGGTATTTAAGTTAGCCTCGCTCCACCTTCCCTATAGGGAATCTACAACGGGAAATCCATTTGACAGTCTGTCACACACCATAGCTCATTGGCATGTACCTTAGTGTATAAAAAAGGGTGTGCTCACTTGGTTGCTTGAACCCTTGATTGGGGAGACCTAGTTGTGGGCCATCATTCGCCGATGAGAGCCTTTGTCTATACTCTTGTGAACCCACCCATAGACCGGGGTTGTATGGTTAATGTAACAATTATTTCCTTGAGTATGTGCTTGTGGACCATCCTCATTTGGATGCAGTTGGACCATTGTCAGAAATGCGGACTTGCTGGGCCATTTAAACTGGGGCAAGTTCGTACCTTATGACCATTGAGCCAAAGCTTCTGAAATGTTTATGGGCTATTCTTTAGAAATTATTACTCTATGTTTGCATTATCTTTCTTTTATGCTTGTGCTTGGGAACATCATCGTTTGGATCCATTTGGACCATTTGTCATGAGATGTGAACTCGTTGGGCCATTTAAACTGGGACGAGTTCATTCCTATGACAGTTAGCCCAAAAGCTTCTAAAATGATAATGGGCCGACTTGTTTGAAAATTTTAGTTGATTTAGTATGTTATATATGTCACATGCATCTCATGCACCCCATGCATACATACATCATGTTAACCCTTGTGTTCTGAAAGCCATCATAGATTCCCGTTGGGTTAGAAAAAGGGAAGACTCACCAAAATACTGAGAACATACATGAGTGAATCAGATATTGAGGTATCCCGGATAGATCAGTTGGAAAATGGTTTCGCCAAGATTACTGAACAGTTGCAAGCCTTGACTACTGCCATGAAAAATATGGATGTGCCCCGTGCTGGGGGAAATTCTGAGAATGTGAGGCGTGATGAGCCTTCGAATGGGTTGGGGGATGATGTCCCCACTTTTGATGATGACATGGCAGAATATGCAACATGCAGAGTGATTGGGTCTCAGGCAGAATTTCAGAAGCTTCGGGATCAGGTTGAAACAGTTACCCGTAAAATGAGGGGTAAGAACGGGATTTGCTAGATTATGAGGCAATGACCTTCGGAGAACAGCTGCCAGCTCAGTTTAAAATGCCCGACATGACCAAGTTTAATGGGAACGGAGACCCGACGGTCTATCTGCATCAATATGTCTCAGTCATGAGTTCAATGGGCCTATCACAGCGCCAAGTCCAAAAGATGTTTGGGATGTCACTCGAGGGGGCACCTGTGGTTTGGTATCATAGCCTTAAGAAGAAGGTTAAGGAAGATTGGAAGGAACTAGCTGATGCTTTTCTGAAGCAGTATGTTACAGCTTAGAAATTGACTTGTCACTCCGTGATTTAGAGAACACTAAGCAGAAGTCGGAAGAAAGCTTCAAGGAGTATGTAGACCGCTGGAGAAGCCAGCTTCTGAAAATGCAGACTCGGCCCTTTGAGAAGGACCAGATTAAAGTGATCATCAAGGGCACTAAGCCCTCGATCTACAGTAAGTTGAGGAGGATGACTTCCATGATTGCTGATTTCCGACAGTTGAGGGAAACTGTCATGGACATTGAAGAAGAGGAGGCGGAAAACCAGAAGTTTTATGGCCAGAATAGAAGGAATTTTGGGGGACATCCTGAAGCCAAGTCTTCCAGTGCTGAGGTCACTGCCATCAGGAACAGACGTTTCTCCAACTTGGGTAGACCTCTATCAAAGGTGTTTGAGAAATTGAAGATGCAAGGACACCTGAAACCCTTGGAACCTAAACCACTCCCCAGCCATGTGCCGCACTACCTTGACTTGAACTTATTCTGTTATTTTCACTAGCAAAAAGGTCACGAAACTGACAACTGCCCCCGCCTTAGGCATGAGATCCAAGACCTGATTGACACCCACAAAATACCTGACCCAGAAAGAGAACAACCCAGCACACACAGAATCCTCTACCAAATTACCACTCTCCGTCCCACCACCATGATCAACTTTGGCTTGCCTGAAACCTTTGTCCTCCAAACCCTCAACCACCAAGCTTTTCACATGGGGATAAGGGATAATAACAATGAAGAACCAGAGGCTGAGAAGAAGGCACTGCTGTTTCTCCAAGTTTATCTTGCATTTTTAATAAAGACATTGATTTTGTTTGCTTGTTCGGACCTTTTCTCAACAATAAAAAGAAGTTCACTTCGCTTACTTGCCTGAATCTCAACTTCTCAACTTGCAACATGAGTGCATGTGACAAAAGCATTCAATCTTGGTACTACGATACTCAGAACGTAGGGAATCCTCAGAAGAAGCAAGCAGAAAAGATAAGTTGGCCATTCAGAAATTGGGAAATGAAGACAGTGAGACTGTTAGACTTGGAAATTGAATGAGTTCACAGAACCAATTAGTGTAGACAGATTGAAGCAGTACTTTGCCTAAGGAAGAGAAGACCGGGCTGTCACTAAGGGAATTGACCGAAGACCTAACCCAACGGGATAGGAAACTCATGCATACATGCATACACATAACACATTTTGCATCCTTTTTTGTGTTTATTTTGTTTTATATTAACAGTTTTCGAAGAAAGAAAGAGAGAAAGGCAGCAAAGGCAAGCTAGTCAGAAACAGCAACAGTACAGTTTCAGGAACGAATCCAGGGAATGAATCTCTCAGAATTTGGAACGAATCCAGGGAATGAATCTCTCAGAATTTGGAATGGATCCAGGGAATGAATCTCTCAGAGTTTGGAGCGAATCCAGGGAATGAATCTCTCAGAATTTGGAATGGATCCAGGGAATGAATCTCTCAGAGTTTGGAAGGAATCCAGGTAATGAATCTCTCAGAATTTGGAATGAAACCGGGGGGGAATGAATCTCTCAGATTTTGGAACGAATCCAGGGAATGAATCTCTCAGAATTTGGAATGAATCCAGGGAATGAATCTCTCAGAATTTGGAACGAATCCAGAGAATGAATCTCTCAAGAATTTGGAATGATACCGGGAATGAATCTCTCAGATTTTGGAACAAATCCAAGGAATTAATCTCTCATAATTTTGGAATGAATCTAGGAATGAATCCCGAGGGTCGAGACCCACATCAGTATCAGTTTGGATGAATCCCGAGGGTCGAGGCCTACATCAGTATCAGTCTAGGGGCGAGGCCCATATCTAGTAGCAGTTAGGGCCGAGGCCCACCTCAGCATCAGTTTTGGGGATGAGCCCCAGGGTCGAGGCCCACATCACTATCAGTTTTGGGGATGAGTCTCAGGGTCGAGGCCCACATCACTATCAGTTTTGGGGATGAGTCCTAGGGTTGAGGCCCATTGCATCACAAGCCAAGAATGGCACTCCAAGAATGGAAACACGGTTCGGGAATGGACCACCTCACGGTAACGGTTCAGGAATGGACCACATCACAGCGGTTCGGGAATGAACCAGGGGTCACAGCACCTCACCACCCAAACCAACTCAACACGTGGAAAGTCAAGTGGCAGTTGGCGCGCCAGGTAAGTGAAAATGCATTGCATAACTTTGATAGGATTGTCACTGTTGCACATTACACAAGTCCCATCAAAGTGGGGGCGACTGTAGGCACTGCATTTTTGCATATAAGTCCCTATGATGAGTCTCATTTGGAGGCACTACCTTTTAAGTCACGGAAGTCACGAGAAACAGACGTCGGAAGGGGAAATTCAGAATAAGTACGTCATCGGATTCATTTCACAAGTTCACTGTTTTCGTTCGTGCTGCGTTCGTTACTTCGTTCGAACGTCAAAAAGATTGCGGCTTTCGTGCCGCGTTCGAGGAGGCGTTCGAACGGTGTCGGTAATTCTGGTTGTGCTGCTAGCCTCACACCCAAGCCCAATTAACCCACCAAAGCCCATAAAACAACTCCCAATTAATAAAACACATTTAAAACACATGGGAAATTAAATAAAATCTTAATTAAATTAAACATTGAATTAAATAAAATATTTAAACCATTTACCAATTAAATAAAATATAAAATATAATCATACCTAATTATGACAAATCAAATTTATTAACTTCCTAACTAAACAAAATCACATACTAAATTAAAAAGATGTCATGCCTAATTAAAATCAATCATAACCAATTAAAAATATTGTATTCCTAATCTAGCCAAGATTTGTCCCCCTTCAATCTAATCCTTTCCTTGTCCACACCAAATCAAATCCTCCATTTAATGCCAATCCCTTCCTTGTGAGACAAGGTGAAGCCCTAGCCATTCTCTATATAAACAACACCTCTCCAAGGCATTCCTCCCCCTAGTGCACGCCCATTACAAGAAAAGAAACAAAGAATTTCCAACCCCTTTCCCCTAGCTCATTCACACAAGAAACACCCAAGCTCATACACACAACTCACACGAAAATCACAACACCCACAAGAAACACCCAAAGCTTATTGACACAACTCTCACTCACGCTCAATAATCGAAGATCACAAACCAAAGAACCCTCATTGCCTTGACCAAAACACATCCCGAACAGCCTCTTTACCTCATCAAAACAGCCCCCGAACCACACCATAACACCACCAAAAATCACACCCAAAACAGTAGCCAAAACATCCCAAGAATAGTAACTCAAATACAGCAGCAGAACAGTAGCAAAACGGTAGTGAATCGGAGTCAAAAGCAGCAGCAAAAGACGGAGAACGACGACTCTAAACGGTGAGACAATGAACGAGAGCAGTGAACCAGTGAACTGGAAGAGTTTTGGAGCATCCACCATTCCGACGATCGTGTGCCGTACATCCGAGAGGTGATTTAAAAGGTTAGACCTGAGGGTACTTTTCACACTCATCTTTATTTGATTTTTGGTATTTTTCTTGATCGTATTTTAATTATTTGTTGAATCTTGTTTGTGTATGATGTGTGTTGTGGGTATTGGATGAATGGAAAAGTATCGTCTTTTGTGGTATATAGGATGGAAACCCGGACATAAATTTCATAGCCGATTCCGAATGGACGGTAGTATGATCTGTACTCGGGATACAACTCCACGTACCACTTGAGTAAACGACACACTCTTTTATTTTATGTTGCTTCGGTTTATTTATTTTTCGTTATTTGAATTCTGCATGTTGCTTATTTATGTATGATTCAATCGAGCGCATGGGCTTAGTAAGTGGAATGAAAGATCCCCTATGGGGAGGGGTTAAAGCCCTTTACCACGATGCTTTGCCGCGCCGGTTGATGTGTGTTCGGTTGAATGCAAGATACGTTCAATCGGGCATACTACGTTTGATATTATTGTTTTTTAATTCTTTGTTTGCATGATTCAATCGAGCGCATGGGCTTAGTAAGTGCAATGTAAGATCCCCTATGGGGAGGGGTTAAAGACCTTTATCACGATGCTTTTCCGCGCCGGTTGATGTGTGTTCGGTTGAATGTAAGATACGTTTAATCGGACATACTGAGTTTGACATTGTTGTCTTTATTCTTTGTGTTGCATGCATCAGGTCTGGTTTCGTTCGAACGCGTTATCGAAAGCTATACGAACGCGAACCTTCTGTTTATCGTTCGAACGCGTTCTCGAACGCTATACGAACGTGAACCTTCTGTTTACCGTTCGAACGCGTTCTCGAACGCTACGCGAACGCACACGCACTTTCTTAGTCTTTGTATGCATCAGGTCTGGTTCCGTTCGAACGCGTTCTCGAACGCTACACGAACGCGAAACTTCTGTTTACCGTTCTAACGTGTTCTCAAACGCTACGCGAACACACACACACACTTTCTTAGTCTCATCATGCATCAGGTCTGGTTCCGTTCGAACGCGTTCTCGAACGCTATACGAACGCAAACCTTCTATTTACCGTTCGAACACGTTCTCGAACGCTACGCGAACGCACACGCACTTTCTTAGTCTTTGTATGCATCAGATCTGGTTCCGTTCGAACGCGTTCTCGAACGCTACACGAATGCGAACCTTCTTTTTACCGTTCGAACGCGTTCTCGAACGCTACACGAACGCGCACCCACTGAACTGAGTCTGTCTTATCATATTCATGCATAATTGCCTCTTGGTTGATCTTTCTTGTATTATGTAGCCAATCATATTATTTGTATTCCTGCATTTATCCATTCTATGTGTTCTTGGGATGATATTCAAGCATGATTAGGCTGTTAGCATGTTATTTGGTTAATATGTTCATGAGATAGTATTCAAGCATGATTAGGTTGTTCTTAGTTTTCCATATCATATGATTGAGAAATGTTCATGAGATTGCCATGAGATGTTGCATGTTGTGATGAACTTGTTGATGTATGCATGTGAATTTAGAAGCATGATACTCTTGGAAATAAATGTTACTTAAACTTGATTAAATTATTACATAAATCCTTTCATTACAAGTGGCATAAGTAAGGGACCATTCCGAACCCAACGGTTTGAGGTCTTCCCTTGCGAGGGGTGAGTGCGGCCTTAAATCTCATTTTCCCGGTTCACACCGGGTGGCAACTCTATCATTCTCCGGTTTAGTCCCCCGTGGCTACTCCGTACTCGCGACCGGGCCGCGAGCCCGGGACAGCATGCGTCACCCAGATCCTGTGTCCCCACAATATCGGACTCATGAATCTGACATATTCGGATCATGTTTGGACTTTCTAAGCCCATCAATGTTTTCATACAAGTTAGCATATTATCATTTTAAATTGTTCAATCAGATTATCGCGAGGTGTAAACTTGTCCCAGTTGAAAAGGCCTAACGTGTTTACACTTTTGTGATAAGGTGGCTAAATAACTTCAAATGATAGGGGGCCCAAACACAAGGTGGCCCATCGTCACTTTGAAAATTTTTGGCCCAATCTTCATAAGATACAAACTCGTCCCAGTTTAAGTGGCCTAACAAGTTTGTATCCTATGATGAGAAGCCCAAATGGATCCAAATGATAATGGGCCCAAACACAAGCATGAGAAGTAGCTTCTATAGGACACATAACTATGGTTGTGTGTGGGCTTTATAAGGGTATGGATAATGTTAAGGATATGCCATTTACATGTATTTGTAATATTTTCATTAATTAATAAAATGGAAATCTTTATTATACGTGTCTTACATAACTTATATGAATAATCAAACATTGTAATAAATCCCTTGGAGTAATAAGATGATGGCTTCCACGCTTTATGAGAATCATTACTCTTAAACGTTCCTAGTTATAGTTTTGTGAATAATCTGGGCGTTCACAAAGCGGAGAGACTAGTATGATTATATGATCCACCCTTAAGTGGGGTAGCTGATCTCATAGGCTACTAGCGGAGATCCGTCCGCTTGGTGTATCACATGGATGCATGAGTTGCTCATGTCCATCGAACTGACCGCCGAAAGTTTTCACATGGAGTGTTTATCCCATGTGTCTGTGAGAAGTTTCATGTATCGATTGTATGACTAGTCCTTAGACTTGAGGTCTTTACAATCTTATGTGTGGATCAAATAAGTTTGACATTCTCCTTCCCCGGTTCAAAAGATCCGGTCATAAGGGTATGATTGGGTCATTTGTTAAAACATATGAAGTTTGTAAAGATACAACAGAGAATCTCCACTCTCTCGGATAATATTTTCTTATAAGAGTAGTATTCCAGTTCACGGGCTGATATGTGTGATCAGTGCTTGAGACTGTGGCCGCAGCGGAAGAATCATTTGAGATTCTTGGGTTAACACGATTCATGACACTATCAACATCATACCTTTGACTATATGGGTAGACACTTTCCATACCCTAGGTCAAACGGTGGGGATACAGTGAGGCGAGGGACCGTATCATATGTAAATCGCATACATAATGGGTATATATCTTTCATTCTCATTTGGGGGCCTTGGCATGTTGCTAGATGTCAACCTTGGTCATTGAAATCGAACGACCATCTGATCGGAGGATAATTTATGTTCGATTAAATTATCACGATTCATTTCATGTCCAACTTGAGGGGAACCCAAAAAGTCACACACAACAAAGTCGAAATCAATGGTTAACAGTGCACAGTACAAATTTAACAGCATATATGATTGCTGTAGGAATTGTTCATAAATGGTTTAATGTGTTTAATTATTGAACATATCATTTATGAGGTTCCATAGTGGCTTAGGGATTGGTGAATGACGATAGGGGCACTTTGGGAATTGGAATAAATAAAAAAAAACGTGAATAGTAAAGTGAATAGTAACATGAATAGTAATGTGAATAGTAAATGTTTTTTATTTGTTATTTGTTTTGAATTCCAATTCGGCCCAAACTCTTATTAGGGTTTTATAATCTCATTAAACCACTAAATTAAGATCCAATGGCTAAGATTAAATTAGCTTTTATCCCACATCGGATTCTTAATTAATTTTGTTGTCTTTGGAGCACCTATATAAACCCAAAGAATTCTTTACAAATTTTTGCACCGAAGCTTTCATATCTTGGGTTTATATAAGTGAGCAACACTAAAGTTTAAGAGTAAGCCACTGATTTTGAGGATCCTTAAGTCTAATTGACTAGAGGAACCTCGAGTTAAAAGTTTTGAGGTATTTGCCTAGGCTAGCACCAATGGAAAAATACCGGTGCACTCAAGGCGTAGTCTTGCCGTTGAGTTTTGGCTTTGGTGTGTGCACCTTTGGAGGCCACACACTTGGGTGGCTCTTTGGAACGTGGAAGAGCTTGCCGAGTTCGAGAAAAGCTTGTAGATTGGAGGGAGGACTGGAAGAGTCTTCGGTTCAAGTAAGTCTTTTTCTTTCTTTATTTTAATTAGAGTTCTTATGATAGTTAGCATGTTTAAGTTTATGTTATTTGCATGTTTTATGAGTTTTTATGCTTAGAATATATAGTAATATGCATAGGCTTGTAGAATAATCAAAACAACTGGGTATTGGGCAAATGGATAGCGGCATCATAATTTCTTCTTGATTTTCCGCTGCGCACTCGCGGCCGCTTCCCAACAGTGGTATCAGCGCGCCGTTTTTGTTTTGATTAGTTCTCTCTAATTTGAACTCGAACTTGGGTGTGTAAAAGCTCGTTGGAAAGCTAACACCCTGAACTTAATTTTAGGCACAAGTTTTTCATGATTTGGTAAAGATTTGAATTATGAAATTCTATTTAATGTTCACGCATCTGTAAAAAAATGTGAATAGTAAATTCTTATGATTAAAATAAAATGCAATATCATAAATAAATATTAATCAAAGTTATTTAATGCCTAAAATAATTCCAACATATTAAAACTCATATGCTTGATGATTCTATGTATGATTAGAATTGGCATGATTATTTTAGGGTGCAAGCATCTAGAAACTTTTTAAGGAAATAAAGAGTGTATTGCTTATCCCTTAGCTAAGTAATTATTCTGTGATGAACTTAGAGATTTATTACCTTGAAGGCTAATAGATATAAATCACTTGTTTATAATAAAAGACATTATAAAAGATACAAGTGGGGTGGGACCAAGGCGTTAATAAAAATTTCCAAACTAAAGTTAATTTAACCAAAGGTATTACTAGAGTTAGATAATGATTTGGTGTCTTCCTTCACTCACTACCTTTTTATAGCCAAAAGGAAAAGTTGTGAAGACATCTAGATAATCATTTACTCAAAGCTTACCTTAAAACATATTTAAAGTGTTGGACTAATTAGGAGGATCTATTGTTTATTCCTGTCATCAAGGCAATACGAGCCTAAGAGGTAAGGGTATTTAAGAGAGTTCGCTCCACCCTCCCTCTGGGGAATTTTCAATGGAGGAATCCATTTGACAATTATTCACTTAAACTTGCTAAAATCCTCAATAATAATTTAAGTCTAAGATTTGCCTCCCATTGTAAAGTATAGACCCAAAGGGTTTAAACCGTATTGGCAGGTGTAGACAACAGAACTTGACGACGCTGTTCTAGGCTCGCGGCCTAGTTGGGAAGTACGAAATAACATGGAGTCGCCACCCGGTGTGAACCGGGACAAAGATTTAAGGCCGCACTCACCCCTCGCAAGGGAAGACCTTAAACCGTTGGGTTCGGAATGGTCCCTTACTTATGTCACTTGTGATGATATGATTTGTGCAATTAATCAACCGAGTCTACTCAATAATCATGCTCAATGGTACTTAGATCTAACATGCTTTCATCCAAACAAATCCACGCAATATAACACAACGAGCATATTGAACCATTAAACCAAAGTAAACAAATAACTAATTAGACATAAATATAAACTAAACGAAACATCATGCATAAAGAATGAAGAAACAACATGCCTAAATAACACAACCATGCTTTGAAAATTAAATAACAAGACTAAATTAAATCATGCTTAAAATAATAAATAAACGGCCTAGAACTATGACATGCTCAAATACAAATTTGGATGAGACGAGATACGTGTATCTTAAGTGGTACGTGGCGTTGTATCCCGAGTGCAGACCATACTACCGTCCATTCGGAATCGGCTACGGAATTTACGTCCGGGTTTCCATCCGATATACCACGAAAGGGAACACATATCCCGCTCATCCAACAATCACATCATGCCTCAAACGACTCTCATGCGATAATATTCAAATTAAATAAAATAAACGAAAGATAATGAAAAAAAGGGTGCCCTCAGGTCTAACCTCTTTTGTCGTTCCTCGAAAACGCGTTACACGGCCGTCGGAAGGATTGATACTCCGCAACTTTTCTGGTTCACTAATCCAACGATTTTCCTCGCGGTTTCACTGCTCGGGTTGTTGTTTTCACTCCGTTTCTCTACTGTTTTGAGGGTATTTTCTGGTTACTGTTTCAGGTCTGCCTACTGTTTTGGGGACTGTTTTCAGAGATTTGGGGACTGTTTTTAGGGTGTATTTCAGGTGCACTTTTGAGTGTTTAAGCTATTGTTCTGGGTGTGTTTTGGAGCATTTCTCAGGGGCTATTTGCGCGGCAATTCACCGACAGTGCAGTGGGGTTTTTGCGGCAGTTTGAAGGGCTGAACAAGGAGCAGTTTTAGGTGTGCAATCGGTGATGCTTTGCGGTAGTTCTGGAGGGTTTATGGTGCGGCTATTTTGGGTGTTTATGCGTTTGATTTAGGCAGTGTGTGAGGGCTGGTGCGTGGCATTGAGAGGTGCAGTAACGTGCTAATGGGTTTAAGGGGGGCTAGTACGTGCTGGATGGCTTGCGCAGGGTGAGTAGGTCTTTGTGGCGTTGGTGTGGCGTGATCTTGTGGCTGTGATGCGTGAGTGGGGCTTGGCAGATGGCGTGAAAGACTTGTTAGTGGAGCAGGCTTGATAGACGTGGCTTCAACGTGAGTGGAAGGTGTGGTTTTAGCCGTGAGTAGGTAGGCTGTGAAGGTTGGTTTCGTGAATGAAGGGTCAGTTGCGTTGATGCTTATAGGGTTTGCTATTATGAAGAATTAAGGGGGCTGTTGAAGGGCGAGAGCTGAGGCTGTTGGTTCAGGCGCGCAGATGAGGGCTTATGCGTGGAGAGGCAGTTTGTGGGTGTTTGAGTGGTGCGCTCAAGGCCAATGCGGCAGGCTGTGAGTGTAGCGTGGACGTGGGGCAATGTGTGAGAGCAGTGGCGTGAAGGTAGTGAGGGTAAGCAAGCGTGGAGGTGTTTTCTTTTTGTTTGTTTTTTATTTTTTGTGAGTTTCAGCTAGCCAGGGTTTGAATTGTGTGGAGAAGGGTTATTTTTATAGGCCAAGGGAGGGGATTTACCTTGTTAGGGAAGGAATACGATTTGTGTATTAATTGGGGATATCTTTTAATTTAGTATATGATAATGAAATCTTTTAATTTGGGGAATTGATTTGATTTGTTCTTTTTAGTTAAGGATATGATTTATTTAATTTAGGAAGGTGATTTAATTAAATTAGAAATGTGTTTTATTTAAATTAGGAATTTAATTTAATTTAATTTCAAGTTTAATTTAATTGGTGAATGTGATTTAATTTAATTTAATTTAATTTAAGTTTAATTTAATTGGTTTTAATTTAATTTGTGACATGTATTTTAAATGTTTTAATTATTTAATTTGTGATATGTTTTAATGGGTTTGGTGTGTTTTAAAACAGAGGTCCAACAAGCAAACCCGAAGCGAAACAAACGAGTTAACTCTGACAAAATGCTAATTTCCAACTTTACCCTTCCAACGTCCGTTTCCCGCGGCTTTCACAACTAAAGAGGTAGTGTTTCCATACGAGACTCATCATCGGGCTGATATGAAAAAATGCAATGCCTACAGCAGGACTAAGCTTTACCAGACTGACCAATACCAAATTGTCCCTAAATCATACTATTGATAATGGTTTGACTTTTCTGAGTCATAAGACACATCGACCCTTAGGCGTGGTCTTATAACTTAGTGGCAAAGATTGGGGGTCAACAAGGACTAGCATAAGCTATGGCATGTTTGATTGCCCAACCCAATGATCAAGGAATTGTGATATATATCATAAATTGGTTGGGAACCTACCTAATTATCGTATTTTATAACGACCGGCCCTAGTCGAAGTTATGAAATGATGATAATGGGATCCTTTCCCACAAGAAATCCATCATATTGGGGTTGATGCGATTTGCTTAAAATTTTAAAACAATTGAGTGAGAGCAACTTCATAATATTAAAAGCCCATGTTATTATGAAACATTAATGAAAACATATTCCTAATTTTAACATTCTCTCTTAACATGTGGGTTAAAATATTTAACAAACATTTAAATGGCAAATAGAGTATCACTTTGTTCCATCATTGATGAGCATAAGCTCAAAGGGGACAACTACAATGACTGGTTTATAAACCTTAAAATTGTCTGACGATAAGAAAATATTTTCTATGTTCTTGAAAGACCATTTCCCCCTGAACTTGCAGAAGATGCTGACCAAAATACATTTGAGGCTTGGAAGAAACACGTCGATGATGATGAGCAAGCAGTTTGCATAATATTTGGCTCTATGTCGGATGAACTTCAGAAAGCTCACGAAGATATGGATGCTCAAACCATCATCTTTCACTTGAAAGAGTTGTATGCAACTTCCGTTCATATAGTGAGATTCCAAGTGTCATGTGCCTTATTCCAAACAAGGTATAATGAAGGATCTGTTAGTGGACATGTGCTTAAGATGATTGGTCACATTGAAAAATTGGCCAACCTCGGGTTCATCATGGATCATGAGATGGGTCACGATCTAATTCTTCAGTCCTTACCAAAAGACTTCTCTAACTTTATTATGCAGTTTCATCTTTCTGATAAAGAAGCTACTTTAGCAGAATTGCACAATCTGATAAAGCAAGCAGAGAAGGACTTGAAACCGGAGCTTAAAACCTCCGTCATGCTTACGGGTACAGACCTGAAGCCACGAGGCCCAAAGAAAAATAAGGGCAAGGCCAAGGCTCCAGATCACCTAAAGCCCAATGGTAAGGTGGAGAAGAAAAAGGGAAATGGGAAATGTTTCTTTTGTGGAAAGAAGGTTCATTGGAAGAATGACTGCAGATATTTGAAAGCCAAGGAAGCTAGGGAAGCCCAAGAGGCCAAGAAGCCCAATGCTTCATGTATGTTGTATATGATTGAACTATATTCTCAAAACTCTGAACCTTCTACTTGGGTGCTTGACACCAGTTGTGGGACTCACTTGTGTAACAATGTGCAGGGCCTGAGAAACAGTAGGAGACTCCGTCATGAGGAGGTTGACTTACGCATGTGTAATGGAGCAAAACTGGCTGCATTGTGCGTGGGGACTTATTCATTAGTTTTATCGAATGGTTTAGTTTTAGACTTAGAAGATTGTGTTTATGTACATTCTCTAGTAAAGAACATCATTTCAATTTCTTCTTTATGTAATAAAGGCTTTTCATGCCTAATAAGTTGTAATGAATGTTCTATTTATTTCAATGAAATAAAATATGGAGATGGTATTTTGAATAATGGTATCTATGTCTTACAAACTAACAAAGAATGTTCAACCTCTAATATATACAACGTTAACTCGAATAATCTCAATGAATCACTTCTATGGCACAGTCGCTTAGGTCATATCAATGAAACAAGATTAACTAAGCTACATAAGGATGGGTATTTCAGACCCTTCAAATATGAACCTTATGGAACTTGTGAGTCTTGTTTTCTTGGTAAAATGACCAAATTACCCTTCAAAGGTAAATGAAAGCATGCAGCGGAGACATTAGAACTCATACACTCTGATGTATGCGGACCAATGTCAGTCACCGCTAGAGGTGGATTATCATACTTCATTACCTTTATCGATGATCACTCGCGATATGGTATGTGTACCTTATGCGGTACAAATCTGAAGCCTTTGGGAAATTCAAAGTCTTCAAAGCTGAAGTAGAAAACCAGCTTAATAAAAGTATTAAGTCACTAAGGTCTGACCGAGGTGGTGAATACTTAAGCGACGAATTTCATGATTACTTGAGAGAAAATGGCATTATTTCCCAGTGGACTCCTCCGGGAACTCCACAGCATAATGAGGTCTCCGAAAGGAGAAATCGGACATTATTAGATATGGTCCGATCAATGATGCCAGACACGGATCTACCTATTTCATTTTGGGGTCTTGCTTTAGAAACTGAAACACTACTACTAAACCAAGTTCCTTCCAAGACTGTTAGTCAAACACCATATGAATCTTCGGGAAGCGACCCATGAGATCCCTGGATATGTTGGCAGTAAATACAGTCATCGGACTATCTGAATACGTGCGTACCCGGTACCACGTTCTTACCGATTTACAAGACATGGTTGGCTTCTAGCAAAGCACCGTGCCTACCCAATTCTCCAGAAATATTCTTTAAATGAATATATAATCTTTATCATGCGTAGTATACGTAGTATTGTGTATTACGATCCAATATCTGATGTCACATGCTAGGCCTGGGACTGGAATTGTGTCTGCCCCGTACGAAGCACATATCAGATCACTAGCAACTAGTTTCTTAATCGGATAATTATGACCTTGTCATATTATCCCGATAGCTGCAGCATATTAGAGAGTACCAGTTCTATATCCCTACATGATCATCATCTCCATATGACTGAAGTGATACTTCTATCTTGACATCACACCCAATACACTACGATTCTCAGTATACCTAGAAGAGGCATACACAGAACCTGTTAAAGCCTCGGATGACAAAAACCAAAGTATACTGATTGTCGCAAGTATTAGCGATGCAAGTCTCAGGTTAAGACCAAATATACCCACCCTGATTCAGATTCCCATAGACACATAGTCACACTACCAATGGGATTCCGATGGGTCTATCCAGAGCGAAGCTATTTCCGTACCATCGGTAAACAGAACCTCCTATTACACCTGCATGAGTATCCAATACCCAAATATATGAGAACTATGTTGTTAAGCTTCCATAACACGCACAAGTGTAATACTAGCCTATTCCGCATTATCGATGTCCAGTCTCGATAATACTACGACTAGGGATATTTAATGATTAAACCTTACGTGGATTAATATTGTCTCATATCTTATTAATCCGGTACTAATCATATTGACTTTTATCATTTATATATCCCGGTAATCCAATTACAAATGATAAAAGAGAAATTTCCTTTGTCACATAGTTAATTTGTTCAACAACACCATGTTCTGTACAAATAGTGATGCTATGGGTCATAATTGTCCAACAGCAGCGTCTAGAACTATAAAAATAAATATGGTATGGGTGCCCTCAAGTCTTACCTTTTATATTACTTTCTCGGAAGTGCATTAGGCTATCGCCGGAAGGTCGCTGGTTGCTAGTTCACTGTTTCTGGTTGCTGGTTTGCTGGTTCGCTGTTTCTAACTGCTGTTTCACGTTCTGGTTCGCTATTTCTACCTTCCACTTTGATATTTCTATCTTCTGTTTTGCTGTTTCTGCCTTCTGCTGGTTCGCTGTTTCACGTTCTGATTGCTCGATTTTACTCACGCTGCTACTTCACGTTCAGGTCTGCACATCCATTCTCACGCTGGTTCACGTTCTGATTACTGGGTTTTGTTCACGCTGGTTTTTTTCATTGCTGTTGTTTTTTTTTCTTTTGTTGTTGTTGTTTTTCCCCATGTTCTTCTTTTTTTCGGTCCTCCTTCCCCTTCCTTTGTTCTCTTTTTTAAAGCTGCTACCTCCTAGGGTTTTTCTTCTAAGTTGTCACCACTCTCCTCCCTTTTGTGTCAAGATTTTACTTTCCATATAAGGTGCTTAAGGGAATTATAAGGGGAAACTCAAATCATTTATTTTAGGAAGTGAGAATCCTTTCTAATTTGGGTCTAGGATCTTGCATATTTGGAAAGAAGGGGATTTCAAATCTTTGTTAAGTTTGGCAAGTGATTTGATGAGGGGATTTGGGCGTGCATGGGGTTTTTGGCCGCGTGGATTGTATGGGCCGATTGCATGGGTTGCATGAGAGGTTCGAAATAGGGGCAGATGCGTGTTCGAGGCTACGGTTTGATACATAAGCTGACTGTATGAATCTGAGGCTGGCTAGTGAGTCTGAATCCAATGAGGGGCTAAGTTTTGATGTTTTCCTTCACTCCGGCGTTCATTTTTCGTAACTTCCGCAACTTTTTAGGTAGTGCCTCCATACGAGGCTCATCATCAGGTGCATGCAAAAATGCAGTGTCTACATGTTGTTTGTAAGGAATCTGTATTATGCTCTGCTTCTGATAATGAAGGTCGTTTGACTGTATAGAGATTGCTTGTGTGTGATATATTTTTGACTGTGTGGATGAGTCTGAATTTGTGATTTTCGTGTGGAGATATGTGTGTGATTCATTTGCCCAAAGAATATCGAAGTGTTTGATAGGTAAAAGATATGGAAGTATGTATAAGATAAGTTTATGAATGCTTATATGTGTATGTATATATGTGTATTTATGTATGTATATGTATATATGTGTATATGTGTGTGTATGTAACTAGGAGGTCAAACGGTTTGATGAAGTTTGAGTATAAGGATTCTGATTCAGCTCAAGTATGTTTCTGAGTAAGTACATGTGACTTGGATCTCAAACATTCGGAAGGTATTTCATATAAAAGGTTTAATGCTTGATTTGTTTTTAAAAAGAAAATTTTTAAAACTTTCTGATTTGATGATATTTCAAATATTTTAAGATGTTATAATATTGTTATAAAAGTTTCTGTTTTATATCAAGGGAGACTTATGAACTCAGTTTCTAAACCATAATTATGCTTGTAATGTTGAAAGATGTCATGATTAAGGGGGATAAAGGAATGTGTAAGGTTTGAAGGTTCTCTAACAAATAATTGTATATAAGTTTATATATATACACATGTTTATTTATATTAAACTTGAAATTCATTTTTTCTTTTCCTGATGTGTGTGATGACTTACTGAGTTTTATAATTCACACCACATTATTTTGTTAGTTTTTCAAGTTTGCAACTATATTGGTCAATCATTCAAATTGTGGATAAGCAAGCTCGATGAGAAATATTACCCAAGTTGCAGTCACATGTCCTAGTGTCATTGGAGATGTGTTTGTGTATAGAGGTTTGTTATGAACTATGTCGTGCAATGCACATTGGTGTATATATATAAAGAATGTCTGAGTTGTATGTGTAATTATGGGCACGAGCCTTTGGCTATGGAGATTGATATGATTTGGTTGGGCAAGAGGTCATTTTATATGATATGTTTCATGCATCCTGTCAAATGTTGGGATTTGTCATGTTTGTTTCTTGTTGATTCAAGGCTCAAAGAGATGGGTCATCCCTGTGTCCTGCCGGTAACTTCCTGCCTCTGGCTGGGTGTTACAATATATATATATATATATATGTGTGTGTGTTTATTGTGTTCTAACAATTTTATTTACTATGTTTAACAGATTATGCTGTACCCAAGGCTTTTAAAAAAAAACTACATGGAGATATTATCAGAGCATGGTTTAGGTTTTCAGTGACTGCAGTGGGTAGTATTATTGGGGTCTTGTATATGTAGTATGCACGAGGTACTCGTATGCGAGCCACTACCTCTCCAGTATCTGATCCTCGATTGCGTCCTCAAGCCTTATAGAAAGGTTAGTAAACTTTTCAAGAATCATTTGAATATCCCTCCCTTAATCTAAAACTAGAATTCTTAGTATAACATAATCCTTTTGTAACAATTCGTATATGACACTCAAAGTTCAGACATGATAAGTGATAAGAACAACTAGTGAAGTTTTCGAGAACATATGTCTGAAGCTTTAAAAAGAGAGAAAGCTAGAAGAAGTGTAGAACTAGAAAGCAAAAAAATGTTTTATACTTAGAGTAAGTCGAGATACTAGATTCAATAAAAATAAAATTGATAGTAAAGAAAATACCCGAGCTTGTAGTAGTAAAGAGATTAAATGAGCATAAACATATATAAGAATGACAGATAGACTCAAGTAAGATTTCTTCCCTCCTCGGAAAATCCCATAGAGTAGATCCAGTAACTTTCAAGGTTCATATATGTATAGCAAGCTTTTCGAATGACAAATGGTAGCTAGAAAAGTAAAGAAGCAAGTTATCCGATCTAGTTGTGAAGATTTCTAATAGGTTTGAGATACCTAGAAGAACGTAAAGATTCATATACCATAGTTTAAAATCAAGACTTAGTAAGACCAATATCATAGGAATGAGCAAATTGGTTATATTTGCAAAGAAGTTCAAAGTAGGTGAAACCGTAACTTGACCATTGTTTGACCCTATAGAGGTATTAGATAAGAAAACATCCTAACAGAGTCCATCTCATGCCTTTTCTAAAATAGGTAATGGATTAAACCAGGACAATTGATAAAAAACACCAATACAAAAGTAGTGAACACACCATTTGACGACCTTGTTGACCAGAATAGATAATGTATTAGTAAGAAGACCCGGTACCCACCGCAATATACCTTGAAATAGAAATAGAAATGGAAAACCCTAAGGGATAAGACTACTAGATAGAGACCCATCAAAACTGTAGAAATTAGTAAGAGAGCCTAGGGTAGCATATAACGTATACAAGCCGTCTGAAGCTTGTAGCACCAGCAGAAGTCCATAGACTGGACTAACCGTAATAGTAACCCTTATAATCCTAAGAACTAGTAATGACCCATAGCGTCACTATTTTGTAAATGATATTGTATTATTGTACAAAATTAACTATGTAGTAATGAAATTGCCTTTTACCGTTTTGTAATTTATTTACTTTGATATATAAATGGTAAAAGTCCCTATGATTAATTCCGGATTGAGATGATATGAGACAGTATCAATCCATAAAGGTTTAATCATTAAATATCCTAGTCGTAGTATTATCGAGATTGGACATCAATAATGCGGAATAGACTAGTACTGCACTTGTGCGTGTTGTGAGGGCACAACAGCATAGTTCTCATATATTTGAGTATTGGATACTTATGCAAGTGCGGTAGGAGGTTGTGTTTTACCGATGGTACGGAAAACAGCTTCGCTCTGGATAGACCCCGCGGAATCCCATTGGTAGTATGTCTGCGTGTCTATGGGAGTCCGCTTCAGGGTAGGTGCATATGGTCTTAACCTGAGACTTGCATCGCTAGTACTTGCGACAATCGGTAGACTTTAGTTTTGGTCGTCCAGGGCTTTAACAGGTTCTGTGTACACCTCTTCTAGGTTTATCGGGAATCGTAGTGTATTGGATGTGATGTCAAGACGGAAGTATCACTTCAGACATATGGAGATGATGATCGCGCAGGATACAGAACTAGTACTCTCTATAATGGTTGCAACCATCGGGATAATATGACAAGGTCAGGATTATCCGATTCAAAGAGACTAGTTGCTTGATGTCCGATATATGTATCGTACGGCAGACACATCTCCAGCCCCAGGCCTTACATGTGATCATCAGATACTGGACTGCTATACACTATACTACGGTATACTACGCCTGTTATAGATCTTATATTCCAATAAGAATATTTCTGGAGAATTGGGTAGGCATGGCGTTTTGCTAGAGGCTAACATTGTCTTGTAAATCGGTAAAAACGTAGTACTTGGTATGTACGTGTTCGGATAATCTGACGGCCGTATTTACTGCCAACATATCCAGAGATCTCTTGGGTCGCTTCCCGAAGATTCACCAATGACGTATGATTCAAACTCGATTAATCTTGGATTAATTACGGAGAGACTTTATCTTGGATAAAGTACTATACATAGAGAGAGAACGATTAATTTGGAATTAATCGTAAAATTATTATATTCGATATAATAATCGAAATTCATTTCGACGCGAAATTAAAATTAGATTTTAATTCGGGCAAACGAGTTAATTTAGAATTAATTCGTTAGCGACGTAAATAATAATTTCGCTAGGCGCAATTATTTATTTAATTCGATTTAATTAACGTCGCGACAAAAGTTCGGTATTTCGGAAATATCGAACCCGAACGCGTGAGTACGCGTGGGCCCACTTTCATTTGGGTTGTGTGGGGCCCACATGACACATGTCATTTTATGCATTATTTAATTGTTAATACATTGCATGGTGATAGTGTACAATACACTCAATGGTTTTGCATGGAGTTTGAGTGTTTGACACTCTAAGCCATTGCATGATTTGTGTCATAAGTTTATTATTAATTTAATAAATATTATGGCATAAATATAAATTGATTTTTGAAAGCAAAATCATCACTCTTTCTCTTCTCCTCTTGACCGAAACTGTCACAGTTTCACAGCTCTCCATTTTCAGGTTTTTGTTGCAAAAGCTTGAAGATTTTGTGATGGTTTGGAACATTAAATCACATTCAAGGCTAGCACCTTCAAGGGATCATACAAAGGTGTTATGGGAAACTAATTCTTGAGCTTGGAAGGATCAAAGAAAGCTTGGAGCTTCCCCACTCACCTTGGCCGAAACCCTCACTGCACAAAGGAGAAATTTTTCATTTCATCAACGCATCCGCATTCCGATCTTTGTGAGTATGATTCCGCCATACTTCAATATTGTTCATTCATTTATATATATTTGTTTGCTCTTTTGATCTTGGGACATGGATTTGAATTTCCAACAATGGTATCAGAGCTTAAAGAGCATGAAAATATATTAGGGTAATATTTGGGCAAAATTGATTGAAGCATGATTTGATGATTTTAATTGATTAAGTATGCTTAAATGTATGTTACATTATGTTTATATATATCAATTTCATGAAAAATAAATTGGATTAATTTTTCCCCTCTTGGAGAGGCTTGGCCGAATACTACCTAGACCATGGAGATGATGATTTGTTGTTTATAAGATCATTGGATGACATTAAACGAACATAAAATGACGATTTGTGATTCGATTGGATTGAAAACGAAATCGGTAATTTTTCATCACCTTGGCCGAATGCATGGAAGAAGATTAGGGACTTGATTTTTTGATTAAATAATGTTGGACATGTATTTAAGATAAAAATATGATTAATGGATTAATTTGATATTTTGGAAATATTGATTTAAAGGATTAATCATACATTACACTTTAATTAATTAAGTTATAAAATTTGGAATTTTAAAATTTGATTAATTGGGCTTTTATGTTTAATTGGGCCTTATGGGCTTGATATTGATTTTTATGGCAAATGAGGGTGATTCCTTATTGGGCTTGGAAATTGGGTTTGACCCACATTGACCAAGGCCCAAGCCTAATGAAATCAATTGAAAGCCCATCGGACTTTAATTAAACGGACATTGGATGTTGATTGGGCTTTGAGACCCGATAGAATTAGATTTGGAATCTAAGTCATAAAAGCACAATAAAAGTGTAAATATTTAATTTGGAATTAAATATAAGGATTAGTATTGAATACGACTTAAATTGGATTTAACGAGTAGTTCGATATAATTCATGAATTCGTACTACAAGTACTTATTCTCAAAAACGAGTTGGACTCGCGCAAAAGCAAACCATTGTTGAACAGAACATGGTATTGTCACCTAATTAAAGACTAATTAATTGGATTAGATTGGTTGTATAACATGCATTGAATGAATGAATGTGGATGTGATGAATGAATAGTGTATATCAGATGGATATTAGAAGGGAAGGGTAATTTTAGAAATTATTGTAAATTTAGAATTTATTAATTGGACCTGCGTGTCCAGCCTTTCTCTTATTATCTCTTTGTATTCTCTTCTCACCTAATTCCCCTCAATGTAAATGAGGTTTCTCTTATTGTATTATGTAATTGGGTAGAAGTAGAATAGTGCTAGCCGGGGAGAGGAAAGGGAGTGATTTGTTCTAGGAACAAATTGTTATATATCCATCCGCATATCACTATTATTTTACTTTACGCGCTTTATGATGTTTTAGAAGCATGCTTAAGGGTGTATGATGATGAGACCTAACAAAGATAAATTAATTGGTTGCCAATTACGCAAAAATCCCTCAAACAATATTAAGCGATTTTCCTTCCGTTGAGTGATTCTTTCTCAAGATCCGAAATTGGCATTGGTTTGTTGGCCAAAGTCAAGACCTTTGTCAATTAAGGATGTGTTTGAATCATGAGAGTTTTGTTCCACATCAGTGTCTTGTCCAAGTTGTGATTTGTTGGCCAAAGTCAAGATCACTTCTTGTCCATCGACATTGATTACGAAACTTTCCATGTCAATGGGTCCCGCTTAACTGGAATCATTAAGTTTGTTGTGCCAAAGCCAAGACTTAGTTGATTCAGAGGAAATGGTTAGGAAAATGTATTGGATACATTACATATGTATTAGATATATATGTTTCGGACTTGGATGTCCACCTACCGGATCTAGGAATTGGATGGGATCCAATTGATCTTCGAGATCTACCCAGTTAAATATCATACAACTTGTTGGCCAAAGTCAAGGTTGTGTGTTATTTAACGGGATCCTAGCCCACTAGGAAATTGGATTTCCCGAGTACTCGACAGAGGGTTAGAGACTTGTAGAAAATAGTGGGAGGCTAGTATTGAATTTGCAATTTCATTCAGATACTTAGCTTTACGCGCTTACAAAATTTATTTCATCAATATTTTAACATTAGTTGGACTAATAAAATGTTATTTTTCTTGTAACAGTTTGACTGTACCCATATATCGTTAACTAGATAGTTGGACTATCGTAGTTAAGATGGCAAACAAAGGAAATGTCCGAGACATAATCATGGGTGATAATGTATTTAAGGGCACGAACTTTGCTGACTGGGAAATGAACCTGAGGATAGTCCTTGGGGCAGAGAGGCTGTTGTACACCATACAGAGACCTCTCGGGCCGAGGCCCACTGAGCCACTTGAGCTGGAGTTATGGAGAACTCATAGCGATGATTGTGATACAACTCAGTCGATCATGCTTGCTTCCATGACTCAACACTTTCGTCGCCAGAATAGGGACTTGGATCCTTATAATATGATGGCTAGACTAAAGGATCTTCACCGCACTAATAAGCGGATGGAGAGGTATGAGTTGGTGAAGAAACTCTTTCGCTCCCGTATGACTGATGGCGCTTCAGTTGAGGCCCACGGGACTCAAATGATAGCTGACATTGATGAGCTGGCCAAGATGGGAATAGTCTTGGAGGCTGAGCTGACTGTAGACATGCTTTTACAGTCACTTCCCGATACTTGGAAGCAGATTATCATCAACTACAAGTTGATGGATACGGACGATACTCTTGGAGAGCTATTGTCCATTCTTAAGGAGTCAGAGAAAAGAGCTTCTTAAAGCAACAAGCGCGAGGCGCACTTTGCATCGACCTCTCAGAAGTCAAGGGCTGGGCCCAAGGCAACTGGAGGGGTGAAAAAGAAGAAGCGTAAGAACAAGGGCAAGGCCAAGATGCCGATGGCTTCTGGGAAGCCGAGGAACAAGTCACAAGACATATGCCTTAACTGCGGCAAAAGAGGTCACTGGAAGCGTGACTTCCGCATGAACAAGGCGATCAGAAGGGAGATCAAGGCGGGCAAGGCACCGACCTCTGGTATGTTTGTTATTGAAATAAACATGGCTACTTCTAGTTTTAAAAATTGGATTTTTGATTCTGGTTGTGGTTCTCATATATGTACTGATGTGCAGGATCTGCAGAACAGCAGGACTCTGGCTTCAGGGGAGATTAATCTACGAGTTGGAAACGGAACTCCTGTTGCTGTTTTGGCCGTGGGCACTTTTGTATTAGAACTGCCCTCGGGGCATGTACTTAAACTAAATGACTGTTATTATGTACCTAGTTTGACTAGGAATATTATATCTGTATCTTTGTTAACCCGTAATGGGTACACTTTTGTATTTAGAAACACTGGGTGTTATTTATAATAAAAATGATGCAGAAATATGCACTGCAGTTGCAAATAATGGTCTTTATATTTTGAATATAAATGAATCTCCTACATATAATTAACAAACAAAGGCTTAAAAAGAGTGATCCAAATGATGAAACTTATATGTGGCATTGTCGTCTGGGACACATTAACAAGACTCGCATATCCACACTTTGGAGAGTGGGTACTTGGACGGATTTGAAGTAAATTCATATGACGTCTGCGAATCTTGCTTATTAGGCAAAATGCCTAAATCACCTTTTAGCGGTAAAGGTGAATGCGCCACTGAACTGTTAGCCCTCGTTCATAGTGACGTTTGTGGGCCCATGTCTAGCCAGGCTAGAGGTGGATATCGATACTTCGTACCTTTACCGATGATACATCACGTTACGGTTATGTGTATCTAATGACGCACAAGTCGGAAACTTTTGAGAAATTCAAAGAGTTTCGACACGAAGTTGAAAAACAAATAGGCAAGAGTATTAAGACATTACGGTCGGACCGTGGTGGCGAATACTTAAATAATGAGTTTCAAGATTACCTGAAAGAATATGGTATTCTTTCACAGTGGACTCCTCCTGGAACACCACAATTAAATGGTGTGTCCGAAGGAGAAACCGTACCTTGTTGGACATGGTAAGGTCGATGATGAGTCGCACTGAGCTGCCAATTTCCTTCTGGGGATATGCATTAAACAGTGCAGTTCTTATTTTGAATAAGGTTCCGTCAAAGTCTGTTGAACAGACACCATATGAGATATGGACAAGTAAGAACCGGGTTTCTCATTCCTGAAGATTTGGGGTTGCTGGGCATACGTTAAACGTTTGGAAGGTACCAAACTTGTACCCAAATCAGATAAATGCCTATTCATTGGATATCCTAGGGAAACCAAAGGATATTACTTCTATCACCCACAAGAGAACAAAGTATTTGTTGCTCTACATGCGGTTTTCCTTGAGAAAGAATCCTAAATGCAGTGATTAGTGGGGGAGGAAAGTAAAACTCGATGATGAAAGTCGCAGTGATAGTGATACTGTTCCTGGCAATGAATCAACAACGGAACATGAACAGTCCATCCGAGATGAGATTGAACCACAATCTTCAAATACACAAGGACCGCGTAGGTCAGAGAGAGTCAGGGTAATACCTGAGAGGTATGGATTCCTGATCTCACCTCACGTAGATATTAATCTTATTGAGGATACTGAACCGGCTACGTATGAGGAAGCGATACAAGGTATCGAATCCGCTTTATGGCAAGAAGCCATGAAGGCCGAAATGGATTCCATGTATACCAACCAAGTTTGGACATTGGTTGATGCACCAGAAGGCGTAAAGCCTATTAGATGCAAATGGGTCTTCAAGAAGAAGACTGACATTGATGGCAACGTACAAACGTACAAAGCTAGGCTTGTAGCGAAGGGATATCGTCAACGACTTGGAGTTGATTATGACGAAACCTTCTCACCCGTTGCCATGATTAAATCCATTCGAATAATGCTTGCAATAGCTCCATATTACGATTACGAAATATGGCAGATGGACGTTAAAACCGCTTTCCTTAACGGAAACCTTTCAGAGGATGTTTATATGCAACAGCCTGACGGTTTTATCCTACCTAGACTTGCAAACAAGGTTTGTAAGTTAAATCGGTCCATTTATGGACTGAAGCAAGCATCGCGGTCATGGAACCAACGTTTTGATGAGATCATAAAAGAATATGATTTCATTCAAAACGAAGATGACCCTTGTGTATATAAGAAGGTTAGTGGGAGTGCACTGACTTTTATTGTCCTTTATGTCGATGATGTATTGCTTATCGGCAATGACATTCCCATGTTAACGTCGGTGAAAGCTTGGCTTTCATTGAAATTCTCCATGAAAGATCTGGGAGAAGCAGCTTTTATTCTAGGAATAAAGATCTACCGGGATAGATCTAGAAAGCTACTTGGACTCTCCCAGAGTACATATATTGATAAAGTGTTGAAGAGATTCAACATGGATCAGTCCAAGAGGGGACTGTTGCCAATATCACATGGCGTCTATCTATCTAGGGACATGTGTCCTAAAACACAAGATGAGAGAGACAACATGAGTCGGACTCCGTTCGCCTCAGCAGTCGGATCGATCATGTATGCCATGATATGTACACGACCTGATGTGTCCCATGCTTTGAGCATGTGCAGTCGATATCAGGCCGATCCAGGTAAAGATCACTGGATGGCGGTTAAGAGTATCTTAAGTATCTTAACAGAACTAAGGATGCTTTCTTAATCTATGGAGATGGAGAACTTGAGGTATCTGGGTATACCGATGCAAGTTTCCAAACCGACAGAGACGACTTTAAGTCGCAATCTGGGTACATATTTTGTTTGAATAACGGAGCAGTGAGCTGGAAATCTTCCAAGAAGATACTGTTGCCGATTCAACAACTGAAGCGGGAGTACATTGCAGCGCTGAAGCAGCAAAAGAGGCAGTTTGGATCCGTAAATTCCTAATTGGATTAGGAGTAGTTCCGTTAGCAGCTGAGCCCGTTCCATTGTATTGTGACAATAGCGGGGCTATAGCACAGGCTAAGGAACCAAGGTCTCATCAACGATCCAAACATGTTCTTCGACGATTCCATCTGATTCGAGAGATCATACATCGTGGCGATGTAAAGATCGAAAAGATCGCATCAGAGGATAATATTGCAGATCCGCTGACGAAGGCTATTCCTCGGGAAAAGTTTGAGCGACATGTACATAGTTCAGGTATTAGATACTTGAGTGACTGGCTATAGGCCAAGTGGGAGATTGTTAGACAGTAATGACCCATAGCGTCACTATTTTGTAAATGATATTGTATTATTGTACAAATTAACTATGTAGTAATGAAATTGCCTTTTACCATTTTGTAATTTATTTACTTTGATATATAAAAGGTAAAAGTCCCTATGATTAATTCCGGATTGAGATGATATGAGACAGTATCAATCCATAAAGGTTTAATCATTATTAAATCCCTAGTCGTAGTATTATCGAGATTGGACATCGATAATGCGGAATAGACTAGTACTGCACTTGTGCGTGTTGTGAGGGCACAACAGCATAGTTCTCATATATTTGAGTATTGGATACTTATGCAAGTACGGTAGGAGGTTGTGTTTTACCGATGGTACGGAAAACAGCTTCGCTCTGGATAGACCCCGCGGAATCCCATTGGTAGTATGTCTGCGTGTCTATGGGTGGTGAGTCCGCTCAGGGTAGGTGCATATGGTCTTAACCTGAGACTTGCATCGCTAGTACTTGCGACAATCGGTAGACTTTAGTTTTGGTCGTCCAGGGCTTTAACAGGTTCTGTGTACACCTCTTCTAGGTTTATCGGGAATCGTAGTGTATTGGATTGTGATGTCAAGACGGAAGTATCACTTCAGACATATGGAGATGATGATCGCGCAGGATACAGAACTAGTACTCTATAATGGTTGCAACCATCGGGATAATATGACAAGGTCAGGATTATCCGATTCAAAGAGACTAGTTGCTTGATGTCCGATATATGTATCGTACGGGGCAGACACATCTCCAGCCCCAGGCCTTACATGTGATCATCAGATACTGGATGCTATACACTATACTACGGTATACTACGCCTGTTATAGATCTTATATTCCAATAAGAATATTTCTGGAGAATTGGGTAGGCATGGCGTTTTGCTAGAGGCTAACCTTGTCTTGTAAATCGGTAAAAACGTAGTACTTGGTATGTACGTGTTCGGATAATCTGACGGCCGTATTTACTGCCAACATATCCAGAGATCTCTTGGGTCGCTTCCGAAGATTCACCAATGACGTATGATTCAAACTCGATTAATCTTGGATTAATTAGAGGAGAGACTTTATCTTGTATAAAGTACTATACATAGAGAGAGAACGATTAATTTGGAATTAATCGTAAAATTATTATATTCGATATAATAATCGAAATTCGATTTCGACGCGAAATTAAAATTAGATTTTAATTCGGGCAAACGAGTTAATTTAGAATTAATTCGTTAGCGACGTAAATAATAATTTCGCTAGGCGCAATTATTTATTTAAATTCGATTTAATTAACGTCGCGACAAAAGTTCGGTATTTTGGAAATATCGAACCCGAACGCGTGAGTACGCGTGGGCCCACTTTCATTTGGGTTGTGTGGGGCCCACATGACACATGTCATTTTATGCATTATTTAATTGTTAATACATTGCATGGTGATAGTGTACAATACACTCAATGGTGGTTTTGCATGGAGTTTGAGTGTTTGACACTCTAAGCCATTACATGATTTGTGTCATAAGTTTATTATTAATTTAATAAATATTATTGCATAATATAAATTGATTTTTGAAAGCAAAAAATCATCCTTTCTCTTCTCCTCTTGACGGAAACTGTCACAGTTTCACAGCTCTCCATTTTCAGGTTTTGTTGTTGCAAAAGCTTGAAGTTTGTGATGGTTTGGAACATTAAATCACATTCAAGGCTAGCACCTTCAAGGGATCATACAAAGGTGTTATGGGAAACTAATTCTTGAGCTTGGAAGGATCAAAGAAAGCTTGGAGCTTCCCCACTCACCTTGGCCGAAACCCTCACTGCACAAAGGAGAAATTTTTCATTTCATCAACGCATCGCATTCCGATCTTTGTGAGTATGATTCCGCCATACTTCAATATTGTTCATTCATTTATATATATTTGTTTGCTCTTTTGATCTTGGGACATGGATTTGAATTTCCATCAGTTTTAACATATATATCATATCCAATTCATTTCATGTCAATTCGCTACACTACGGAACTACTAGAAGCATCCGAATATATAACGATAAACTTTAAAATAACACATTTTTAACGGAGAGTCGTACCGAAATTTCGATGGCATATTCAGACTCCCAACGGCCATACGAACACGCTGGTGTCGTCGGAATTCCGATCGGAGCTACTGTTCATCTTAGTTTTACTATTCACATGTGTTCCCTCTTTGTTTTGCGTGCAACCGGCTGCTGTTCGGTGAAATCGACTTCGCATACTCGTAGTACTCTCTGAGGGCTTCGATTTGGCGGGTGGCTCGGGCCGTGAAAGGAAGCGACGAGCCGGATTCATCAAACCAACTCTTGCCATTTCTTTCCCTTCACCGCCGCTGTTGCCGTGCTTTATGGCCATCAGCAGCACCATCGAGCTCGCCGTCACTGGCGCGTCAGGTCTGCACCAGTGCGCCGGCCTATGGTGGCCAGAGTTGCTGCCGGCGACTGCTTCTTCTCTAAGGGCGATGGGTGAGGGGGTGGAGGAGGGAGAGAAGGTTTTTCCATTTTTGTGATTTGCTGAAACTATGGGGTTCATATAGGTAAGTTTCTGAAAATTAAAACTGACCCCGGAAAATTTCATTTAGGCCCCTATCATGGAACTTTCTAGAATTTTATATTTTGAAGCCCTTCTGACGTGATTTTCGAAAAGCGTTCAAAACGAAAGTTGTTCGTCTCATAAAAACGAGTCTGATGGTTCAAGAATAAACTCAATCGGAGTTTGTTTGTAATTTCCGTGACCGAAACCGCAAACTTTACACGTTTTACAAAAATCACGTAACTGACTTTTGATCCTCACACGTTTTCCAACGCGATGAATATTCATAATATATTAGTCCAACCCATATTCCATCACTTAAACACTTATCCGATAATGTCGCACTGTTCGAGACCGCAATTTTGGTCTGGGAACTTTTCCAGAATTATCCCGAAAATCTGGGATGTTACAAAGACATAATGTTCTTTGTACAAATTAACTATGTGACAAAGGAGATTGCTCTTTTATCATTTGTAATTGGATTGCTTAGATATATAAATGATAAAAGTTTATATGATTAGTGATGAGCGGAAAATATATCAATATTTACCGCCCCTTTTACTTAATATTTGTTTAGTTTCTCGAGTTTGATGAACGTTTTTATATCTTTTAGTTTTTTTTGCAGATAAAATAATATTGGGACTCAATGAAATCATTTAGGACGAAATGTGGGTCAAATAAGGGCAAATATTGAACTTGACATATTAATTTTGGAGATTGGAAACTTGAAAGGGCGTTTTAACGAAGTACAGTTTTTGAAATTCCAGTTTTGTGCATCTGTCGTATTTTGGGCATACCCTCTTACTCCAATATCGGATTATGCTGATTCAACTTTCAGATTAAAGAAGACTCAACGATCTACAACTTTGAAGAACAAACTAATTTCGAATTCTGAGGATTGCATGACCGAAATTGATGAAATATCCATAAGTGTGTTATGTGTAATTATTAAAGTCATTTTCAAAGCATATAAATAAATAAATAAATAAAAAATAAAAATAGTCAAACTCCCACCAAACATGATAGCAATTAGTGGAGCAATTAATAATGGATTTGGTGGAGCAATTAGTGGAGCAATTAATAATGGATTTGGTGGATGATTTGATGTGGGTAAAATTTTGCCTATAAATACCAAGCCATTTCATTTGTAAATTCATACTTTCTTCTTTGAAATTCCTTAAGAATAACTAAGAAGATTATATCTTGTTTGTTTATTTACAGCTTTCAGTAATTAATTTCCACTTTCGCACTTTCTTTTCTTTACTTTTCAGTTTTTACTTTCCGCAATTTACTTTTACGCACAGTATTTTCCTTTCTTTACTTTTTCAGTTTTTACTTTTCAAGTAATGAGGAGGTAACTCCCCATTGCTGGGGTAAAATATAAAGCTTTTATTATTACTATTTAGATTAATCTCCCCTAATTATAATATATAAACTATTTAAAATCTGACTTAACGAGGATACCACCATATTGGTCGGTTGGTAATTAATTATAAATTGGTTTTAACCTGACTAAGCATGGATACCGCCTGGTTTGTCGGTTGGTAATTAATTATTAATTTGACTTAATCAGGATACCGCCTATATGGCATGTGGGTAATTATCACGCAAAAATTAATATATTATATTAAGGGAGATATCTAAAATAATAGTAATAAAAGTGGATACTCTAACCTCAGCATTTTCTTTTATTGTACTCTTACTTTATTTACTTTTCAGCAATTTACTTTTCAGCATTTACTTTTTAGCAATTTACTTTTCAGCAATTTAATTTCAGCATTTACTTTTCAGTAGTTTACTTTCAGCATTTACTTTTCAGTAGTTTACTTTCAGCATTTACTTTTCAGCATTTAATTTTCAGTATTTAATTTCAGCATTTTACTTTCCGTCATTTACATTCAGCAATTTACTTTTCAGCATTTTACTTTATGTCTTTTATTTTATTTAAGTTTTTACTACCATAAATATGTGTCGTAACTAAGCCAATTATCTGGGGTTGGGATGAAGTCCAATATCACCAGTTTATAAGGGGTTAAATTACGGTTTGGGTAATATAAAGGTTTATTTATTGAGCCTTAGTCTTAATGCATCTTGTTAACTAGCCATTAATAAGATTGGTTCGGTAAACTTAAAATGAACTTGGAAAAGAGATTTTAGGTTTAAGACCTTAGACTTAATAGCCCACGATCTTCCTTGAGGATAGATAACCCTTTAATAGATTTCCTTACAGGATATTAATATACCTGTCAGGCGGGGGTAGCCATAATTGGAACTTAATCTTAATAAATTCAGATAACTTGGTAAAAAATAGGAATATGATTAATTGGGTTATACTGGGTATTTGTATTTGACCATCGGAAGAGGCTTTTACATAATTCTGTGTTACAGGTTAATAAACCAATATATTACACAAATGTAAAATAACCACTTCATCTTTTAAAAAGATATTAGAATGATTCACAACCCTGGATAGTTTTATAAATTTGAAGTTTCTTCAATCTACTTTCAAGCAATTTATTTACTTGTTTTAATTTTAAAGTCACCACCCAATCAAACAATCAATCCATTAGATATTTGTAAACATTTAACTTCATAAATTGATAACAAAAGGTTTTAACTCTTCGTGGAATCGATACTTTTTATACTACTTGAACGATACGTGTGCTTGCGTTATACGCGTGTGATTACGTCGATTACCGGATTAATAAGATATGAGACAATCTTAATCCACGAAAGGTTTAATCATTAAATATCCATAGTCAAGTTTTTGGCGCCGTTGCCGGGGACTTATTTATCTTTCACTATTAGTTTTGGGGTTGGATACTTTACTTGTATCTAATTTCTTTTTACTTATTGTTTTTTGTTTTCTTGTGTTTCAGGTTCTCAGACACTACATGAGACGAACCAGAAGCTTTAAACTCCGACCGCTTGACCCAGAGATTGAAAGAACCATCAGACAGTTGAGAAGGGAAAGGCGAGAAGGCCAAGAAGCAATTGTTTGTTGGGGTTGGTGCTCAGAGCGCCAATCCGCTCTGTATTTATGTATGATTCATGAATACGAACAATATTTTTTTTTCCATAATATTACTAATTTATGGTTGCACCTCTTGTTTTTATATACGTGTTCGATCTGATTACGATTAGATTGAAACTAAATGTTGTTTAGTGATATGTATATATTAGACAAAGGCCCGATAATATATAATACAGTACACAGTTACAAAGGTAGTTTGTAATTGACATTGGGAAGTGTCACTGCTAAATGTATATTATCAACATAGTTCCTGGTCTAGATTTACTAACACGGGTCGGTTAGTCAAATCCGTTGAGACCAATATATGTCGAATATCGAGACTTGGTCCGATGGTTTATCCCAATGAACCATGTGTCTGAGGAGACTCGTATAGACGTGTAGGTGTTTATAGTGGATAAACACTGAATGACTCACCGAAGATTCTTAATGGATGGTACACTAACGTCAATAAGAATCTTCTCGGGTTGAGTAGCATAGTGGTCCTTCGACTTGAGATACCACTGTGGATGTATGAGAGATCCTCCACACTTAGATGACAGTCACGTCACCGATCTATTTAGATCAGACCTCCGCCTTTTCGTTGGGTGTGGACCGATCCTCATGATATCCTATGTGTATCAAGATATGATATGTCAGTTCTTTGTACATAGCATAGGTAGTCCATATATAATTAGCAGTCTGTTAAATCTGTGGCCACAGTATACTTCGGAAGTAAGTTCCGAATGTTATTTAGAGATTGCTAATAGATACGTCGACAGGATAATACCTATAGAGATTTGACGTTTACATCTATATCTCTGGTGTTATCCGGATACCTATGACAGAGAGATTATACATATGCAATGACCTCGACCTGTATGATTCAGCTAGTTTATCTGTGGTCGTCATAATTTATGGGTGGGTAAATTATGGACACGAAATTGGATTTTGTGACGGATATACCTGAATCTAGAGAGTCTCACTAATGAAATATACTCGTAGAGCACTAGGGTGACTTTTATAAATAATGATGATTATTTATAAATCATTTAAACGTTAAACGAAAAATACATGCGAACGGGCCGAACCGTCATTTCCTAATTAATGTGTATTTGTATTTAATATATGATATTATTAAATACACATTAATAAATTGTCAAATAAGGTATTTGACATATATCATTAATATATATTTGAGATATTTAAGTAAATATAATACATATATTTGAGATATTTGTATTTAATTAATTATTTAATTATTTAATTGTTAAATGATTAATATAATTAAAATATAAATATCTCACCAAATGATAAAGTTAGGAAATGATTATAAGTGTATATTGTTGACATATACATTAAAGGAAAAGGTTGTCAAAATGATTTTGACTACTTGGATATTGTTTTAATAAGTTAAAATTGAAAATATCCTTATCCTTTTTCTTACCAAATTCGGCCAAGACCTTAAATAAATATAAGTGTTATATTTTTAAGTTGCTTTTATTGACTTGTTGAATTTTCATTAAAGTTGTAATGATCAAATTGCAAGTTGATTAAAATAAGCTTTAAATGAAACAAAAATTAAATATCTAGATATTTTCCTTCACCAAATTCGGCCAAAAGCATTTGTGTGAGGTATATATTATTTTGTTTCATCTTTTAGGGTTAAGACAAGTTCATTAGATACCAAATAAACATAAAAGAAGTTGAGAGAAAAGCTTGAAGGCTAAAGGAAAAAGCTTGGAAATCTTTGAGTTTTGTAAGTTTTTCTTTAAAGTTTTCAACATGAAAAATGTTTCTAACATGCTTAGCATCATTTGTGTTGCTTTTGTGTTATCTCTCTTCTTATAGTTTGTATTTATTTTTGTTGTGAACTTTGATGAAAGATTGATGCATGTAAGTAAGCTTGAAATGGTTTCAAAGCTTTACTTTTGATTTTTTGGAAAATCAAGTTGCCATTCTAGAGTTGGTAAGCCACTCCTTGGTGACCTATAATTTTTCTAGAGTTGTTTCAAAGTGGTGAGGCTAGACTGGTGAAGTATTGAATGGATTAAAGTGTTGGATTTTGTAAGTTTGGTGAAATTGGACAATTTGATGAAATTGAAAATTTAGGGTTCATAACCCACTCCAAATTTGGGACTTTTCATATATGTGATGTATTATGGTATGAATATGATGCATGTAAGATTTTAGGTTGATTGGATTTGATCTTGGCATGTTTTGAACTAAAGGGACCAAATTGTAATTAATTGAAAATTTTGGGTGGCTCACAGCATTAGACTAAAAATTGGGGATTTATGTGAAATCTGATTTGATGCATTGGATGTGTTGAAAAACATTTTAGAAATGATTTAGAATCATCCAAAATTGTATTTGACAACTTTTGGACTGAAATGATCAATTAACAAATTTTGGGGCAATTCGGTAATTACCAAGAAATGATTTCTTGTGTAATTTTTCAGAACTTGATAATTGGATAATTAAATAAATAAGTTTATTTAATTGTTATGAGAAAAAATTATGAATTCGGAAAATTTTAATTTTCTGCGATTCCTCTGCGTTACCGATATTCCCCCTTAAAACCCCAACATTGTTAACATGGAACCTGAACATTTGGAGGTCGCACCACCAATTCCCATTCGAGATAGAACCATTCCTGTGGTGATGGCCTCATTTCCTATATTGTACTTCCTCCTTACCAGCAAAAATGCGTGTGACATCAAAACATGCATTCACATGATTCAACAGTCAGTGCAATTTGAGGGGAATGCAACTAAAGATCCTAATATCCATATCAGCAACTTCGTGGAAGTTTGCGGTACTTTCCAATTACAACAGAGCAGCTGAAGAAGCAATGAGACTGCGAGTTTTTCCATATTCCTTGAAGGACAGACCCAAAGCTTGGCTACATTCACTACCAGCAGGTTCCATCACAACTTGGAACACTCTAGCCACAAAATTCCTTGCAAAGTACTTTCCACCAGCCAGAACTGCAAAGTTGAGGAATGCCATTACATCCTTCGAGGAACAAGATTCAGAATCCCTCTGCGAAGCTTGGGAAAGATTCAAAGATTACTCCGGAAATGTCCCCACCATGAGATTGCAAAATGGCTACAAGTCCAAACCTTCTACAATGGACTTCTCTGGAATAATGAGAACCACAATTGTTGCTGCTGCTGGAGGAGATTTAATGGCAAAAATAGAAGATCAAGCCTGTGACTTAATTGAAGAAATGGCCAACAACAACTCCTTGTGGCCAACATAAAGGAGCTTGATTCAACGAATTGCTGGAATTTATGAAGTTGGAGCCAACACTGCAGTGAATGCCAAGCTGGATCAGATATGCAAATTCATGAAAACTCTCAGCATGCAAGGTAACACTGGATCCACAAGTTCACCATATGGAGGAGCACCAGAGACAAACCAACTTGAAGAAACGGTGAATTATGTCAACAACTTCAATAGACAGGGGAATAACCCATATTCCAACACCTACAACCCACGGGTGGAGGAATCATCCCAAATTTTCATGGAGCAACAATTCAGGGCCAAGGAAATATCCACGCTCGGATTCCAACAACACATAACAAAGTCAGGAGCATGAAAAAGAACCAGAAATTGCAGAAGTGCTGGCTCAGTTAAAAAAATACGATGCTATGATTCAGAGCAAATATATGCTTCTATCAAAGCATTGGAGAATCAATTGGACAACTGGCCAATGCTCAGAGTTACAGACCACCACAGGAAATCTTCCCAGTAACACAGAACCAAATCCAAGAAACCGAGGGAAGGAGCAATGTCAAGCCATTACCTTGAAAAGTGGCACTGAAATCAACAAAGATGTTGGAATCAAGGCAACCATTGAAGAAGTTCCAAAAAAATGCAGTTCCACAGATGGAGAAAAAGAAGCAAATGAAAAAGATCAAGAAAGAATCACTTTACCTCCATATTTTCCTCAACGACTCCAGAAAAACAAATTGGATAAACAGTTTGCTCGATTCTTGGAGGTGTTCAAAAAACTGCATATCAACATTCCATTTGCAGAAGCCTTGGAAGAAATGCCCAGCTATCTCAAATTCATGAAAGACATTCTTTCACGAAAATGGAGATTGGGAGATTACGAGACAGTAGCATTGACGGAGGAATGCAGCGCCATCATTGAAAGGAAACTTCCCCCGAAGTTAAAAGATCCTGGCAGTTTCACAGTTCCTTGCACCATTGGAGAATATTATATCGGTAAGGCTTTATATGATTTAGGTGCAAGTGTTAATTTGATGCCTTTTTCTATTTATAAGAAACTACAAATTGGAGAAGCAATGCCTACCTCAGTCTCTCTGCAACTTCCTGATCGAACGTTCGCATTTCCGAGAGGTGTAGTTGAAGACGTGCTGGTCAAAGTTGACAAACTCATTCTCCCAGCAGATTTCATTATCCTTGACATGGAAGAAGACAAAGATGTTCCTATCATTCTTGGGAGACCATTTTTGGCTACAGGTCGAACTGTGATTGATGTGGAAAAATGAGAACTGACTTTGAAAGTACAGGACCAAAAAGTTACCTTCAATGTTTTCAAATACATGAAATTCCCGAGTGAAGAAAAAAAAGGAAGAATGTTTCAGAATTGATGTTGTTGATAGTATCATTCATGATACTGATACAGTTCCCACGGACAAACTTGAAGCTTGCATCACTAACATGACTGACAGCGAGCTAGATGCTGAAATTCTGGAATGTATCAACTATCTTGACAAGCCATTCCGATTCAAATCGACACCACCAGTGGAAAGTCTGGAACTTCCGAAGAAAGATCGAATCAAGCCTCCAATTGAAGAACCACCGCAGCTGGAGCTGAAGCTATTACCGAGTCATCTCAGGTATGCATTTCTTGGAAATTCTTCTGAATTACCTGTTATTATTTCTTCTTCGCTAACATTAGAGCATGAAGAAAAGTTGCTGAGAGTGTTACGAGAACACAAGAAAGCCATTGGCTGGACTATAACAGACATTCGAGACATTAGTCCATCATTTTTCATGAACAAGATTCTGATGATTGACGAGTACAAACCCATAGTGGAGCATCAACGGAGATTAAATCCAATCATGAAGGAGGTCGTGAAGAAAGAAATCATCAAATGGTTGGATGCTGGCATCATCTACCCCATGTCAGACAGTAGTTGGGTGAGTCCTATGCAATATGTACCAAATAAATGAGGAATTACTGTAGTCACAAATGAAAAGAACGAGCTGATTCCAACAAGAACGGTGACTGGATGGAGAGTATGCATGGACTACTGGAAGCTGAACAAAGCAACAAGGAAAAATCATTTTCCGCTGCCATTTATTGATCAGATGCTAGACAGACTGGCGGGACATGAGTTCTATTGCTTTCTGGATGGATACTCGGGGTAGAATCAGATTGCCATCGCCCTAGAAGATCAGGAGAAAACTACATTTACATGTCCGTATGGTACTTTTGCTTTCCGCAGAATGCCATTTGGATTATGTAATGCACCTGCCACATTTCAACATTGCATGATGGCCATCTTCTCAAACATGTTGGAGCAGAGTATCGAGGTTTTCATGGATGACTTCTCTGTGTTTGGAGCAGAGTATCAATATTACAAAGATGCGAAGATACCAACCTGATACTCAACTAGGAGAAATGCCACTTCATGGTGCATGAAGGAATTGTTCTTGGACATCGGATCTCACAAAAGGGAATCGAGGTAGACAAAGCAAAGATCGAGACAATTGAAAAATTACCTCCACCAACATCTGTAAAAGGGATTCAGAGCTTTCTTGGACATGTAGGTTCTTACAGGAGATTTATCAAAGACTTTACCAAGATTTCTAAACCTCTGTGCAATCTTCTGGAGAAAGATATGCCTTTCAACTTCACCAAAGAATACATGAAGCTTTTGAGATCCTGAAACAGAAGCTTGTTTCTGCTCCTATCATTGTAGCACCAGACTAGACCCTTCCATTTGAGGTGACGTGTGATGCCAGTGATTTTACTGTAGGTGCAGTTTTGGGACAACGCAAAACAAAGATTTTCCATGCCATTTACTACTCCAGCAGAACTCTGAATGAAGCTCAACTCAACTACACAACCACTAAAAAGGAGTTGCTTACAGTTGTGTTCGCTTTTGACAATTTTGATCTTATCTGTTGGGTCCCAAGGTGGTGGTCTACACAGATCATTCAGCAATCAAGTATCTGATCGCGAAGGAAGACGCAAAACAAAGATTTTCCATGCCATGAAACAATAGGAAGTCCCTTGGTATGCTGACTATGTCAACTACATAGTTTCTGGAAAATGGTCGTTGGAATGGACAACTCAGCAAAGGAAGAAATTCTTCAAAGAAGTCAAGCACTATGTCTGGGATGAGCCATACTTGTTCAAACATTGTGCTAATCAATTACTGAGACGATGTGTTCAACAAGAGGAGGTCAACAATGTTTTGCAACACTGTCATTCATCACCATATGGCATACACTTCAGCGGGAATAAAACTGCAGCAAAAGTCCTACAATCAGGTTTGTTCTGGCCCACTATTTTTAAAGATGCTTATCTATTCGCTCTTCAATGTGACAGGTGCCAAAGAGCGGGGAATATTTCGAGGAGAAATGAAGGACCGTTGCAAAACATTCTGGAAGTGGAGATATTTGATGTATGGGGTATTGATTTTATGGGACCCTTTGTTCCATCATTCGGAAACCTGTACATACTGGTTGCTGTAGACTACGTCTCAAAATGGGTTGAAGCAATTGCACTGCCATCCAATGATTCAAAAGTGGTGATCAAGTTCCTGAAAAAGAATATTTTCACTCACTTCGGAACACCTCGGGCAATTATTAGCGATAGTGGCTCACATTTATGCAACATATACTTCGATGCACTCCTATCCAAATATGGAGTTACTCAATCCAAATACGGAGTTACTCATGAGGTTGCCACAGCCTATCATCCACAGTCAAACAGGCAAGTGGAAGTTTCAAACATGGAGATCAAATGAATCTTGGAAAGAACCGTTGGATCAACAAGGAATGACTGGTCTGAAAAACTAGATGACGCATTATGGGCTTACCGGACAACTTACAAGACACCTATTGGTATGTCCTCATATCAAATGGTGTATGGAAAAATGTGCTATCTGCCAGTTGAGCTTGAACATAAGGCGTACTGGGCACTGAAGAAGTTGAATCTTGATCCACAAGCTCAAGGAGAGAAAAGACTTCACCAACTCAACGAATTGGAGGAATTTCGCCTACAAGCTTATGAAATGCCAAACTGTACAAAGAAAAGACCAAGAGATGGCATGATAAAAAAAATAGTGCGCAAGCAATTAGAACCAGGGCAACAAGTGTTGTTGTACGATCCACGACTGAAACTTTTTCCTGGAAAGCTGAAATCAAAGTGGTCAGGTCCATTTGATTACTCAGGTGTTACCATACAGAGTTGTTGAGATATACAACCCCAAGTCCAACAACACATTCAAAGTTAACAGCCAGCGTGTCAAGCACTATTGGGGAGAATCAATTGAGCGACAAAAAGAAAGTGTCACACTTTCTGATCCAGCATAACATTCGAGCAATCATGTCTAGCTGATGACATTAAACTTAGCGCTAGCCGGGAGGTAACCCAAGCAATTTGTGTATATATTATTGTAGGCACTGTATTTTTGCATATAAGTCCCTATGATGAATCTCATAAGGAGACACTCCTCTTTAAGTTTTGGAAGTCGCGCCAGAAAGGAAGAGTCAAGAATTGACATTTCTGTTGGATTTAATTCGCTTGTTTAGCTTCGGGTTCGCTTGTTGGACCTCTGTTTTAAAACACACCAAGCCCACACAAAACTAAGCCACACACCAAGCCTACTAAATGGACCAAGCCCACACGCCCAAAACCCTAAGGTACACGCACATAGCCTTCTAAATTAACCAAAACACACATTAAACACATGCATAAATCAAGCCAAATCCCCTTCCAAAATTAAATAAATCCCATGGATCCCATTCCTAATTAAATCAAATCATATCCCCAACTAAAAGAGAAGAAATCAAATTAAATCAAATCATTTCCCTAATTAAAAGATTTTTCCTTATCACACACTAATAAAAAAATATCTCTCATAATTACACAAATCCTTTCTCTTTTCAAACAAGGATAGCTCTCATCCCTTTGACTATAAAAAGAAGCCTTCACCAACACATCAATGGGCTAGCTCATTCTCACGAAAACACAAAGAAAAAAACCTACTCTCTCACCTCTCTCCTCTCTCCCACTCGGCACACACTCACAAATTGAAGCACACCCTCACGGTCCACTCACTCCAACTCCACTTACTGCCTCACATTGCCTTCCACACAGCAACTTCACAAACACCTTTAACATCCCCATGCCATTCATGCACAGTCCTCAACACCTTCAACGCATAAGCCCTCAAACACATCCCCACACATAGCCCCTCAACACCTTCAACGCATAAGCCCCCAACACGTCCCCACACACATCCTTCAATTCCTTCAACGCACAGCCCTCGCACCTCACCGATTCAACGCAAAGTCCTCACACCTCACTGATTCAACACAAATAAGCCCCTTTAACAGTCAACAATTCACGCAAATAAGCAACTAAAACAGCCCCAACACCCAAAAACTGCACTGAAAAACTGCACTCACATTACCAAAATTCTGCCCCCAAAACAGTCCCAAAACCTCACAAAACCATCCATTAAAATAGCAAAAATAATGACGAAAAAATAGCAGGAAAACAGTAGCAAAACGGAGTAAAAACAGCAGCCCAAACAGCGAAACAGTGAAGAAAAATGTTGAACCAGTGAACCAGAGGAGTTGCGGAGCATCAACCCTTCCGACGACCACGTACCGCACTTCCGATAGACGACTAAAAAGGTTAGACCGAGGGCATCCCTTTTATTTATTATCCTTTACTTTTAGTTATTTTATTACTTTATTTCACATGAGTGTTGTGGATTGGTACATGATGTGATTTCCGGATGAACGGAATATGTTTTTTTTTTCTTGCGGTATATCGGATGGAAACCGGGACGTAAATTCCATAGCCAAATCCGAATGGACGGTATTGCGGTTTGCACTCGGGATACAATGCCATGTACCACTTGAGAGACACACATATTTCATTTCATCCAACTTTGTGTTCGAGCATAATTTAGTCTAGTATGTTATTTATTTCTTAAGCATGATTAGGTCGTTAGTGCGTTATTCCCTTATGCATGTTATAGTTATTTTCTTTCGCAATAGGAATTTAATTTACGTTTATGTTTAGGATGTTATTCTTTGTGTTTGATAATTCAACATGCTCGTTGTGTGATATTGTATGCTTGCCGTTATAATGACTTACTTTTAAAGCATGCAAACTTAGACATAGGATTTACTTTGATGAATGCGAACTAGATCTAAGTTACTCTTAAGCATATATGTTGCGCAGATTCGGTTAATATATTGCACAAATCATATCATTACAAGTGGCATAAGTAAGGGACCATTCCGAACCCAAAGGTTGGAGGTCTTCCCTTGCGAGGGGTGAGTGCGGCCTTAAATCATTTTCCCGGTTCACACCGGGTGCCGACTCCATTATTCTCCGGTTTAGTCCCCATGCGGGCTACTCCGTACTCCCAACTAGGCCGCGAGCCTAGAACAGCGTCGTCATTTCTGTGTCCTATAGTCTGGCGACTCCACTGGGGATAGAGAATCGGCCCCGAAATAATGCCTTGTAATGTTTGTGATTTTTGTTTTAGTTAACCGTGTCTACAGTGGGTTGAATGGGTTTAATCAAAGGCACTATTAGAGCTAGGTAATGGTTTGGTGTCTTCTTTCATTCACTACCTTTCTATAAGGAAAAGCTGTGAAGGCACCTGGATTATCATTTACCCGAAGCTTACCGTGATGGACTAATTTGGAGGACTTATTGTCTATTCCTATCACCAAGGCGATAAGAGCCTAAGAGGCTTAGGTATTTAAGAGAGTCTGCTCCACCCTCCCTCTGGGAATCTTCAATAAGAAATCCATTTGACTGTCAGTCATGTATCATCACTCGTTGGCACGTACCTTAGCGTATAAAAAAGGTGCGCTCACTTGGTCGCTCGAACCCTTGAGTGGGGAGTCCTAGTTCTGGGCAATCCTTCGCTGACGGGAGCCTTTGTCTACACTCCTATAAACCCGCATGTGAACCATAGTCATATATCCTATAGAAGTTGCCCCTTTATGCTTTTGACAACGACTTGCATCTCATGCATACACGCATCATGTTAACCCCGTGTCTTAAAAGCCATCATAGATATCCGTTGGGTTAGGAAAAAGAAGACTTGTCAAAGAAGAGTTTAGCAAACATGGATATTGGGGAAAAGGAAACCGAGAAACAGAAAAATTTATGGCAAGGATAGAAAGACCATTGTGAAAAAAGAAAAGAAAAAAAAATGAAAAAAAAAAAAAAAAAAAAAAAAAAAAAAAAAAAAAAAAAAAAAAAGAAAAAAAAAAAAAAAAAAAAAAAAAAAAAAAAAAAAAAAAAAAAAAGAAAAAAAAAAGAAAAAAAAAAAAAAGAAGAAAAAAAGAAAAAAAAAAGAAAAGAAAAGAAAAAAGAAAAATTGCTTGTTTTTAATCCTTAATAGTTAGACATAAGTCCGATGATGAAATTGATTGCTTTAGGGTGAAATCTTAGAAACGATAAACTCTTGATGTGCTTTTATCTGATACTTTGAGAGATTGATCTATGTTAGACTCGTAAGCACTTCACTATAGGTTCTTATCGGTGAAAACCTGAGTAGTTGGCAAGGTGACTAGTTGAAGAAATTGTAGGTCGGTGAATGACCGTTTGCTTAGATATCTATCTTGATTTGCTTATGTTATGATGTGTGGTATGGTTGAAAATGAATGAAAAGTCTCTAAAGAAAAGATTTGAACCACCTATAACCGATAAGCGTGAAGCTACCCATGGGCGAGTATTAGGACCACCATGAGGAGAAATGCTACCTTAAAGGGTAGGTGTGTTTAAAAAAAAAAAAGAAAAAAAAGAAAAGAAAAGAAAAGAAAAAAAAGAAGTTCAAAATGAAAAGAAAAAAGAAATAGACAAAAGAGAAAGAAAACCATACCACATTGAGCACAGAAAAGCAACTGCAGGCATAATTGAGACATCTAGGTTGGTTCGACCCATCGATCCCAATTTTTTGATGAAATCATTGAGTTGGCTCACCTGGGGATGAATCTGCAAAGGAACCTTTGCACACACACATTTTGAGTCTGGCTTAGATAATTTATTCAAGGACTTGGATTTGAGTTACCTTGAATGTTTTGAAGGTTATCTAGTTTCATTACTGAGCATTCTTTGAGGGCAATAATATGTGTAACTGTTGGGACTATTTCGTAGAATGTGATATAGTATGATGATATGGAATGCCACATCACGTGGTTCACTTTGACCTATTACAAGCAGCGAAGAGCATAAAGCTAAATCAAGACTGGGGGCAACAGTCTACCACCCCGCAAATAAGGGAAACAACGAGATCTTGAGCCATGAGACAAAAGAGAACCAACCAATCACCAGAAGAGAACTGGCAGAAGGAAATTGCAAGTAGACACAGGGGGTGACCAAAGACTTTTGTAGGCAAGAAGCACCGAAGAGCACAAGGAAGACCTAACCCATCGGAATAGGAAACACATTCATGCATGCATGCATACACGTCATATACACGCAATCTTTTTCTTGTTTTTGTTAAAAGGTTTTAAAGAAAATGAGAAAGCGGCAAATGCAAGACAACCAAAAACAGCAACATAGCATCATCAGTATCAGCTTTGGGATGAGTCCCAGGGTCGAGGCCCACACATCATCAGAATTCCGGGTATGGCACTCCAGGTATGGAGACAGAACAGCGACACCTCGGGTATGAGGTTTAGCACGCCAGGTATGGCACTTTGAGAATGGAGCACGGTTCGAGAATGAACAAAGCCGAGAATGGCACTCTGAGAATGGAGCAAGGTTCGAGAATGAACAAGCCGAGAATGGCACTCTGAGAATGGAGCAAGGTTAGGGAATAAAAAAGCCGAGAATGTCACTCCGAGAATGGAGTACGGTTCGGGAATGAACAAGTCGGGAATGGCACTCTGAGAATGGAGCAAGGTTCGGGAATGAATCTCAGGGCCGAGCCCCACACTATCAGCAGTCTGGGGAATGAATCCCAGGGTCGATGCCCACATCGTCAGAGTTTTGGAACGAATCCAGGAATGAATCCCATGGTCGAGGCCCATATCGTCAGAGTTTTAGAATGAATCCAGGAATGAATCCCAGGGTTGAGGCCCACATCGTCAGAGTTTTGGAATGAATCCCAAGGTCGAGGTTCACATCGTCAGAATTTTGGAATGAATCCGGGAATGAGTCCCAGGGTCGAGGCCCACATCGTCAGAGTTTTGGAATGAATCCACGAATGAATCCCAGGGTCGAGGCCAACATCATCAGAGTTTTGGAATGAATCCGGGAATGAATCCCAAGGTCGAGGACCACATCGTCAGAATTTTGGAATGAATCCCAGGGTCGAGGCCCACATCGTCGGAATTTTGGAATGAATCCCTGGGTTGAGGCCCACATCAGTGTCAATATCAGTTTTGGGGATGAGTCCCGAGGGCGAGGCCCATATCAGTATCAGTATCAGTGTTGGGGATGAGTCCCGGTGGCGAGGCCCACATCAGTATCAGTTTGGGGCGAGGCCCACATCAGTATCTGTTTGGTGGCGAGGCCCACATCAGTATGAGTTTTAGGAGCGAGGCCTACATCAGTATCAATTTGGGGGCAAGGCCCACGTTAGTATCAGTTTGGGCGAAGCCCACATCAATATCAGCTGGGGGCGAGGCCCACATCAGTATCAGTTTGGGGGCGAGGCCCACATCAGCATTAGTTTGGGGGCGCGACCTACATCAGTATTAGTTTGGGGGCGAGGCCCACATCAAAATCAGTTTGGAGGCGAGGCCCACATCAGTATCGGTTTGGGGGCGAGGCCCACATCAATATCTGTTTGGGGGGAGGCCCACATCAGTATCTATTTGGGGGCGAGGCCCACATCAGTATCGGTTTGGGGGTGAGGCCCAAATCAGTATCGATTTGGGGGCGAGGCCCACATTAGCATCGGTTTGGCGGCGAGGCCCACATCAGTATCAGTTTGGGGGCGAGGCCCACATCAGTATCAGTTTGGGGGCGAGGCCCACATCAGTATCAGTTTGAGGGTCGAGGGCCCACTACATCATCAGTTTTGGGATGCGTCCCAGGGTCGAGGACCCACTACATCATCAGTTTGAGGGTGAGGCCTACATTGTCAGCGGTATTGGGATGCGTCCCAGGGTCGAGGGCCCCCGTTGTCGGTTGCAGTTCCAGGATGCGTTCCAGGGTCGAGGGCCCACTACATCATCAGTTTTCGGATGCGTCCCAGGGTCGAGGACCCACTACATCATCAGTTGTAGTTCGGGATGTGTCCCAGGGTCGAGGACCCACTACATCATCAGTTTGAGGGTGAGCCCACATTGTCAACGGTATTGGGATGCGTCCCAGGGTCGAGGGCCCCCGTTGTCGGTTGCAGTTCCAGGATGTGTTCCAGGGTCGAGGGCCCACTACATCATCAGTTTTGGGATGCGTCCCAGGGTCGAGGACCCACTACATCATCAGTTTGAGGCCGTTGCCCACATTGTCAGTGGTATTGGGATGCGTCCCAGGGTCGAGGGCCCCCATGGTAGGTTGCAGTTCCGGGATGAGTTCCAGGGTCGAGGGCCCACTGCATCATCAGTTGTAGTTTCGAGATGCGTCCCAGGGTCGAAGACCTACTACATCATCACTTTGAGGGCGAGGCCCACATTGTCAGCGGTATTGGGATGGCTCCCAAGGTCAAGGGCCCCCGTTGTCGGTTGCAGTTCAGGGATGTATCCCAGGGTCGAGGGCCTACTGCATCATCAGTTGTAGTTCTGGGATGAGTCCCAGGGTCGAAGACCCACTACATCATCAGTTTGAGGGCGAGGCCAACATTGTCAGCGGTATTGGGATACGTCCCAAGGTCGAGGGCCCCCGTTGTCGGTTGTAGTTCCGAGATGCGTCCCAGGGTCGAGGGCCCACAGCATCATCAGTTGTAGTTCTGGGAAGCGTCCCAGGGTCGAGGATCCACTACATCATCAATTTTAGGATGTGTCCCAGGGTCGAGAGCCCACACACATCAGTTGCAGTTCCGGGATGCGTCCCAGGGTCGATGGCCCACTTCATCATCATCAACTCAGTTCAAAGCAGCAGGCAAGGCATGTGGCAGCTGGCGAGCCAGGTAAGTAAAAATGCATTGCATAACTTTGATAGGATTGTCACTGTTACACACTGCACAAGTCCCATTAAAGTGGGGGCGACTGTAGGCACTGTATTTTTGCATATAAGTCCCTATGATGAGTCTCATAAAGAGACACTCCTCTTTAAGTTTTGGAAGTCGCGGGAAACAGACGTCGGAAGGGAAGAGTCAAGAATTGACATTTCTGTTGGATTTAATTCGCTTGTTTAGCTTCGGGTTCGCTTGTTGGACCTCTGTTTTAAAACACACCAAGCCCACACACCACTAAGCCACACACCAAGCCCACACACCACTAAGCCACACACCAAGCCTACCAAATGGACCAAGCCCACATGCCCAAAACCCTAAAGTACACGCCCATAGCCTTCTAAATTAACCAAAACACACATTAAACACATGCATAAATCAAGCCAAATCCCCTTCCTTAATTAAAGAAATCCTATGGATCCCATTCCTAATTAAATCAAATCATATCCCTAGCTAAAAGAGAAGAAATCAAATTAAATAAAATCACTTCCCTAATTAAAAGATTTTTCCTTATCACACACTAATTAAAATTATCTCTCATAATTACACAAATCATTTCCCTTTTCAAACAAGGATAGCTCCCATCCCTTTGCCTATAAAAAGAATCATTCACCAACACATCGAGGGGCTAGCTCATTCTCATAAAAACACAAAGAAAAAAACCTACTCTCTCACCTCCCTCATCTCTCCCACTCGGCACACACTCACAAATTGAAGCACACCCTCACGGTCCACTCACTCCAACTCCACTCAAATTGCCTTCCACGCAGCAACTTCACACACACCTTTAACATCCCCATGCCATTCACGCACATCCCTCAACACCTTCAACGCATAAGCCCTCAAACACATCCCCACACATAGCCCCTCAACACCTTCAACGCGTAAGCCCCCAACACGTCCCCACACACAGCCTTCAATTCCTTCAACGCACAGCCCTCGCACCTCACCGATTCAACGTACAGTCCTCACACCTGACCGATTCAACGCAAATAAGCCCATTTAACAGTCAGCAATTCACGCAAATAAGCCCCTAAAACAGCCCCCAACACCCAAAAAATGCACTGAAAACTGCACTCACATTACCAAAATTCTTCCCCCAAAACCTCACAAAACCATCCTTTAAAACAGTAAAAACAGTGACTAAAAAAAAGTAGCAAAACAGCAGCAAAACGGAGTAAAAACAGCAGCTCAAACAGCGAAACATGGAAGGAAAATGTTGAACCAGTGAACCGGAGGAGTTGCGGAGCATCAACCCTTCCGACGACCACGTACCGCTCTTCTGATAGACGACTAAAGAGGTTAGACCCGAGGGCACCCCTTTTATTTATTATCCTTTACTTTTAGTTAATTTATTACTTTATTTCGCATGAGTATTGTGGATTGGTGCATGATGTGATTTCCGGATGAACGGAATATGTGTTCTCTCTTGCGGTATATCAGATGGAAACCCGGACGTAAATTTCATAGCCGAATTCGAATGGAAGGTATTGCGATTTGCACTCGGGATACAATGCCATGTACCACTTGAGAGACACACGTATTTCATTTCATCCAACTTTGTGTTCGAGCATAATTTAGTCTAGTATGTTATTTATTTCTTAAGCATGATTAGGTCGTTAGTGCGTTATTCCCTTATGCATGTTATAGTTATTTTCTTTCGCAATAGGAATTTAATTTAAGTTTATGTTTAGGATGTTATTCTTTGTGTTTGATAATTCAACATGCTCGTTGTGTGATATTGTATGCTTGCCGTTATAATGACTTACTTTTAAAGCATGCAAACTTAGACATAAGATTTACTTTGATGAATGCGAACTAGATCTAAGTTACTCTTGAGCATATATGTTGCGTATATTCGGTTAAGATATTGCACAAATCATATCATTACAAGTAGCATAAGTAAGGGACCATTCTGAACCCAACGGTTTGAGGTCTTCCCTTGCGAGGGGTTAGTGCGACCTTAAATCATTTTCCCGGTTCAAACCGGGTGGCGACTCTATTATTCTCCGGTTTAGTCCCCCGCGGGCTACTCCGTACTCCCAACTAGACCGCGAGCCTAGAACAGCGTCGTCAATTTATGTCTCCTACAATTATGATGTGGTGTGTTTTAATTTTTGTGTGTTTAGTTTTTACAAGTTAAGGCGCATTTCAGGATGGAAGAAGCTCTCACAAATCTTCACAAGCAATTTCCTTCTCTCCCTCAAAATTCTCTGATAAAGGTCTACAAAGCTCGCATGGAATGAATGAGACTTCTGACGATCCATGGTATTCCTAATGACATTCGTCGGGTAATCAAAGCACAGGTCCGATTAGCAGGTGAGTATTCTAATTCTTGTAATTCTTATTTGCCTGGTTTTGGAAGAAGCACCAATGCAAAGAAACGTTGAGCTAAGCAATTGGGTGTTTGTTACAAATGTGCACACTGGCATTGCAATACTCGTTGTCGTTCTTTAGGAACGGTGTCGGATAATCGCGAAGATAAAATTAAATTCATTAGGGATGGCTTGAGTAAGGAGTCTTTAGATGATATATCTTCGACTCTTGAGACGCATCCCAGTGGATATGTTCATATAGTCATCCGTAAATTACATACACAATTCCAAAAAGAAAGACAACAATTAAGTCTCAGGAATCTGACTCAAAAAGACCCTGTTTGCCAATTTATAAGAAAATTGGATGGGAAGCTTGTCCCTGACGCATAGACCTCAATCAAGCTGTAAATTATTTTAAATATTATATCTCTTTATCTTTTCCTAATAATTGTGATTTGTTATTTTCTCCGACAGGATCCAGGCTACTTTTTGACCTTTCACGATTTATTATTTTGCTACTAATCGTCCTTTGGAAGATACTTGTGTTATTATTACTCACCATTTTCAGGTTCTATAAATTCAACTCATCATTGCACCTTTGAAGGCATCCAGATAAAAATGGAAGCTCCTTCAAGAAGACGGGTTGAAAACATCTGTGTGTTTTGCGGTACCAGTGTTGGTATTAAACCAGAATACGTAACAACAGCACAGGAATTGGGTCGAGTCATTGCTGCAAGGAATATGCACTTAGTATATGGCGGTGGCAATCTTAGACTAATGGGGATCGTTTCAAAGGCTGTACAGGATGGAGGCAGCCAAGTTCTGGGAATCATCCCAAAACCCTTGGCAGAGGCGAATCTTATTGGATCATCAAACGGTGAGGAACTAATCGTGACATGTATGTCTGAACGATTGGTAGAGATGATTAACCGTGCTGATGCTTTTATTGCTTTGCCATGAGGCTTGGGCACGATGGAGGAAATTTTTAGAGTACTATCTTGGGCAAACTTGAACATACACCAGAAACCGCTTGGACTGTACAATATTGATGGATTTTATGATTTTCTTTGTGTGTTTCTTGATGATGCCCGGAGAAATGGGTTCGTGTCAAAACTTGTAAAAGAACTTCTCTTTACTGCCAGAACTGCCCCGAATTTAATTGATCAAATCTTAGCCTTTGAACCACAAATTGATCCCATTCTTTCCAAGATAAACTGGTCCAATGATGATCGTGATAAGAGGCGTCGGATAAATCTGGATCTTAACCTGTAATTTTTCACTTAGATGTAGAATTTCAGCTAACCAGGTACGGTTTTCTAAACTCTTCTTCTACTGTTTAAGACATTGGGGACAATGTCTCATTTAGGTTTGGGGGAAGGGAATAGTTAATTTGTATATTGTTTTTATTGTTTTATTTTTAGTCTAAATTTTTTCGAAAAATACAAAAAAATTGAAAAATTTTCAAAAATCACAAAATCTTTTTGTGTTTTTTTTTTATGTTTTTAATTTTATTAATCGGGTGAAATTAGTGTAAGAGATAGATGTGTAAGGAAATTCCACTCCTGAGACGTATCTCAACCTATTTCGGAACAAATTAATTTTTATTTATTTCATTTTAAATTATTTAATTTGTGAATTCTCCATAAAACTGACTAAAATGAATCTTCATATGCTCAGTTGACAGATATTATCACCATACATAGTAACATACAGACATGAACTATAATGGAAAAATTTGTAATATTCAGTACTCTAGTTTAATTGGAGGAAGCATCTAAAAAAAGCGATGGGATAAAAAAAAAGAAAAAAAAAAGAAACAAATGTATAAAAAAAATAAAAAAAACGTCTGAGATCCGAGTTATTAAGTCTGTCAGGGTGTCTTAACACCTAGTACCCTAAAACCAACTGGTTTGGGAGTCACTGACCCAAAGTTCGTTACATGGATCGAAGATGTTGCCAAAAAATATATATATCTGAAGTTTGAGTAATTAAGTCCGTAGGGGTGTCTTAACACCTAGTGCCCTAAAGCCAACTGGTTTGGAAGTCACTGACCCAAAACTCACTACATAGATGGAAGATATTGTATATAAATAAAAAAAAATCAAAAATCAAAGAAAAAAAATCAGAAAAGTCAGAAAAAATTATTCCATTGCTTAAAAAAGGTGTGAATTCTGATATAACTTTATGACAAAAATATTACCCTGTTTTCAACTGCACTTGTGACTATTATGGGCAAAATGAGTTGATTAATATTTTGTTGGCTGTGTATATGGAGAATGGTAAAAATAATCGGAGAATTTACTTATTCGGTAATTTAGAATGAAACAAAACAACTATTCACTTGGATTAGATGTTTCATCTGTTTAGTCACTAACTTCTTTATTCTTTTTTCTCTTGTCTTTTTGCTTTTATGTGCATTAGTTTTATTATATTTTTACTTTTGTAAAACGTTTGTGGGTATCATTGTTGTAAGCCCTCACGAGACTACAACTCGTCCACTAGGGACACCTAGGGGTTTAAAGGCTTGTTGCATACGCTAAATGCAACCGTGATCCCTACGAAAGTGGCTTAGTTTAATTTTAATTATTTCTTGTATTTTATTTTGTTGTTTTGCTCGAGGACTAGCAAAATGTTAGGTTTGGGGGTGTGATGAGCGGAAAATATATCAATATTTACTGCCGCTTTTACTTAATATTTTGTTTAGTTTCTCGGGTTTGATGAACGTTTTGATATGTTTTAGTTTATTTTGCAGATAAAATAATATTGGGACTCAATGAAATCATTTAGGACGAAATGTGGGTCAAATAAGGGCAAATATTAGACTTGACATATTAATTTTGGAGATTGGAAACTTCAAAAGGGCGTTGTAACGAAGTGCAGTTTTGGAAATTTCAGTTTTGCGCATCTGTCGTATTTTCGGCATAACTCTTTACTCCGATATCGGATTGAGCTGATTCAAGTTCCAGATTAAAGAAGACTCAACGATCTACAACGTTGAAGAACAAAATAACTTCGAATTCTGAAGATTGCATTTTCAAACAAGATACAATATTTTGTGTTATGTGTAATTATTAAAGTCATTTTCAAAGCAAACAAATAAATAATAAATAAAAAATAAAAATAGTCAAACTCCCACCAAACATGATAGAAATTAGTGGAGCAATTAATAAAGGATTTGGTGGAGCAATTAATAATGGATTTGGTGGATGATTTGATGGGGGCAAAATTTTGCCTATAAATACCAAGCCATTTCATTTGTAAATTCAAACTTTCTTCTTTGAAATTCCTTAAGAATAACTAAGAAGATTGTATCTTGTTTGTTTATTTACAGCTTTCAGTAACTAATTTACACTTTCACACTTTCTTTTCTTTACATTTCAGTTTTTACTTTCCGCAATTTACTTTTACGCACAATATTTTCCTTTCTTTACTTTTTTAGTTTTTACTTTTCAAGCAATGAGGAGGTAACTCCCCATTGCTGGGGTAAAATGTAAAGCTTTTATTATTGCTATTTAGATTAATCTCCCCTAATTATAATATATAAACTATTTAAAATCTGACTTAACGAGGATACCGCCATATTGGTCGGTTGGTAATTAATTATAAATTGGTTTTAACTTGACTAAGCATGGATACCGCCTGGTTGGTCGGTTGGTAATTAATTATTAATTTGACTTAATCAGGATACCGCCTATATGGATGGTTGGTAATTATCACACAAAAGTTAGTATATTATATTAAGGGAGATATCTAAAATAGTAGTAATAAAAAGTGGATCCTCTAACCTCAGCATTTTCTTTTATTGTACTTTTACTTTATTTAGTTTTCAGCAATTTACTTTCAGCATTTACTTTTCAGCAATTTACTTTCAGCATTTACTTTTCAGTAATTTACTTTCAGCATTTACTTTTCAGTATTTAATTTTTCAGTATTTAATTTCAGCATTTACTTTCTGTCATTTACTTTTCAGCAATTTACTTTTCAGCATTTTACTTTATGTCTTTTATTTTATTTAAGTTTTTACTACCCGTAAATATGTGTCGTAACTAAGCCAGTTATCTGGGGTTGTGATGAAGTCCAATATAACCGGTTTATAAGGGGTTAAATTACGGTTTGGGTAATATAAAGATTTATTTATTGAGCCTTAGTCTTAATGCATCTTTTTAACTGGCTATTAATAAGATTGATTCGGTAAACTTAAAATGAACTTGGAAAATTGATTTTAGGTTTAAGACCTTAGACTTAATAGCCCACGATATTCCTTGAGGATAGATAACCCTTTAATATATTTCATTACAGGATATGAATATACCTGTCGGGCTGGGGTAGCCATAATTGGAACTTAATCTTAATAAATTCAGATAACTTGGTTAACATAGCCATATGATTAATTGGGTTATACTGGGTATTTGTATTTGACCATCGGAAGAGGCTTTTAGATAATTCTGTGTTCCAGGTTAATAAACCAATATATTACACAAATGTAAAATAACCAATTCATCTTTTAAAAAGATATTGGAAGGATTCACAACCCTGGATAGTTTTATAAATTTGAAGTTTCTTCAATCTACTTTCAAGCAATTTATTTAATTGTTTTAATTTTAAAGTCACCACCCAATCAAACAATCAATCCATTAGATACTTGTAAAAATTTAACTTCATAAATTGATAACAAAATGTTTTAAGTCTTCGTGGGATCGATACTTTTTATACTACTTGAACGATACGTGCACTTGCGTTATACGCGTGTGATTACGCCGGTTACCGGATTAATAAGATATTAGACAATATTAATCCACAAAAGGTTTAATCATTAAATATCCATAGTCGTAGTATTATCGAGACTAGACATCGATAATGCAGAATAGGCTAGTATTGCACTTGTGCGCGTTATGGAAGCTTAACAACATAGTTCTCATATATTTAAATATAAGATACTTATGCAAGTGTGATATGAGGTTCTGTTAGCCGTTGGATTGGGAACAGCTTCGCTCTGGATAGACCCATCGGAATCCCATTGGTAGTATGACTATGTGTCTATGGGAATCCGAATTAGGGTGGGTGTATTTGGTCTTAACCTGAGACTTGCATCGCTAATACTTGCGACAATCAATACGCTTTGGTTTTGGTCGTCCGGGGCTTTAACAGGTTCCGTGTACGCCTCTTCTGGGTAAACTGAGAATTGTAGTGTATTGGGTGTGATGTCAAGACGGAAGTATCACTTCAGTCATATAGAGATGATGATCACGCAGGGATACAGAACTAGTACTCTTAAATGTTGCAGCTATTAGGATAGTATGACTAGGTCATGATTATCCGATTATAGAGACTAGTTGCTAGTGATCCAATATATGCTTCGTACGTGACAGACACAATTCCAGCCCCAGGTCTAGCATGTGACATCTGATACTGGATCGTAATACGCAATACTTCGTATACTACGCCTGATATAGATTATATATATTCCATGTTGAATATATTTCTGGAGAATTTGGTAGGCACGATGCTTTGCTAGAAGCCAACCATGTCTTGTAAATCAGTGAGAACGTGGTACGCGGTACGCACGTGTCGGATAGTCCGACAACCGTATTTTTTGCCAACATATCCATGGATCTATTGGGTCGCTTCCCAAAGATTCACCGATGACATTTGACTCGAACAGAATTAATCTGGGATTAATTATGAAAAAAAAGAATTAATCTGGGATTAATTGTGATAAGAATTTATCTGGGATTAATAGGAAAGTAAATTTAATAGTTAAATTGGATTTTACTTTTCAATTTATTTATTTGGGCTAAATAATATATCAGATATATTAATTGAAATTGGATTTCAATACGGAATTAAAATTGGATTTTAATTCAAGCGAACGAATTAATTTGGATTTAATTCTTAAGCGACTTTCGTAATAATTTTGTTAGGCATTATTATTTAATTAAATTAGATTTAATTACGTCGCGATGGAAAATTCGTTTAGTCGGATTAAACGAACCCGGGCCCAAAGTGTGTTGTGCAAGCCAACTCAAATTTGGAATTTGAAATTGGATGGGACCCACAACTTACATCAACTTGACACTTGATTTAAATCACTTGTCACTATTCATGATGGGTGTAGTTGGCTAATTAATGTTGGACTTTAAAAAACAACACACAAACCAACTTTTGAGATAACTATTCATCATCTCTCTTTTTTCTACTCACTTGGGTGTGACCTTCCTCTCTCAAATGGAAAATTTTGTTTCAAAATTTTCAACTTGCTAGCACATAAGGAGTCAAACAAGGTGATAGAGAAACTCACCCTTGAGTTTGGAATTCAAATCAAAGGCTTGGAGCTTCCAACAAAGAAGGAATTTTTGAAATCCTAAATCCGATCAATGTGAGTATTTCCGCTACTTTCACTTGATGTATTCACACTAGAATCATGTTTAGGAGACCTTGGGAGTCTTAGAGACACTAACAATGGTATCATGAGCCACTTAAACTTGATTTCAATTTCTAGGGTTCTAAACTTTAATTTGGGATTTTTTGCTTGGAGCATGATTTTTTCAAATTGGTTGTTTGGTTGAGTTTGGATGATGATGAATTGGATTTGTGCATCTTTGGATTTGAGAAAAATTGATTTGATAAAAAATCCCAAAATCCATCCATTTGGCCGAATGTTACCCTAGGATTTGCTCATGGTAATTTTTTGAATTTTGACAATTGGATATGTTAAAAGCATGAAATAAATATTGATTGTTGATTTAATTGGATTGAAATCAAAATTGGATGTTATTTCTATGCCTTTTCCGTGAGTATGTAGCATGTTTTAGAATTGATTTTGCTTCAATTTTTGTTGGACATGAATTGGAAATGTTGAGCATGATTAATTGGATTAATTAGTGTTTTGGAAACATTAGATTAATTGATTAATTATGTTAATTGCATTTTAATTAAATTAATATGTAATTTGGAATAATGTGTTAATTTAATTTGTTGTAATTGGGCTTAATGGGCTTGGTTGGGCCAAGTTTGGTTTTGGTCAATTAGGTTGGACCGAATTGGGCCTAAAACCATTTCCATAAAGTCAAAATATGACTATTGGGCCTTTAAAATTTTAATTGGGCCTAATGGGCCAAAATTAATTTTTAGCATAGGGTGATTCCTATTTGGGCCTTGGCATCTTGGGTTTGATCCATAATGGCCAAAGCCCATGCCTAAAGAATTAATTAAAAGCCTATTGGACTTTAATTGAATAGTATTGGATGCTAATTGGGCCTTTGAGACCCATTTAGATTGGATTTGGAATCCAAGTCTTTAAGGTACATAGATAAGTGTAATTATTTAATTTGGAATTAAATTCGAATTAGTATTGAATACAAATTAAATTGGATTTAAAATTGTAGTTCGATATAATTCAAGAATACGTACATTTAGTATTTATTCTTAAACGAGTTGGACTCGCACAAATCAAATCGTTGTTTGAACATTGGATGGTCATTAATTCAAAGATTAATTAATTGGATTAGATTGATTGAATAACATGCTTTGTGTGAATACTTGGATGTATTTGTATGAATAGTGTATATCGGATGGATATTAGAAGGGTAAGGGCAATTTTGGAAATTGTTGTAATAAATTTATAATTTATTAAATTGGACCTGCGCGTCCAGCCTATTATCTATTTTCTCTTTGTATTTCTATTCTCACCAATTCCCCTCAATGTAAATGAGGTTTCTTTTAGTGTTATGTAATTGGGTAGAAGTATGAATAGTGCTAGCAAGAGAGAGGAAATGGAGAGATTTGTTATAGGAACAAAGTTTGTTATATATCCATCCACATATCATTATTATTTTATTTGCGCCTTATTATGCTTTTAGAATGCATGTTTAAGGGCGTATGATGAGACCTAATCAAAGATAATAAATTGGTTGCCAATTTACGTGAAAAACCCTCAATATAATATTAAGCGTGGTTCTATCTTAAGATCCAAGATTGGCATTGGTTTGTTGGCCAAAGTCAAGATCAATGTCCATCGCAGATGTGTTTGAACCATGAAAGCTTTGTCCTATATCGCATGTCTTGGGCGGTTGTGACTTTTTGGCCAAAGTCAAGGTCACTTCAAGTTCATTGACGTGGATTACGAAGCTTTCCCACTGTCAATGGGTCACGCTTAACTAGAATCATTAAGCTTGTTGATCCAAAGCCAAGGCTTAGTTGATTCAGAGGAAATAGGTTAGGAAATATATTAGATATATATTTCGGACTTGGAGGTCCACCTACCTAGTTAAGTTTCATACAGCTTGTTGGCCAAAGTCAAGGTTGTGTGTTATTTAACGAGATCCTAGCCCACTAGGAAAATGGGTTTCCCGAGTACTCCACAGAGGGTTAGAGGCTCGCCGAAAATAGTGGGAGGCGAGTATTAAATTTGCAATTTCGTTTAATACTTGCTAAACAGGCTCTTTTATTTTATTTATCGTTGTTATAAATATATTAGTTGGACTAATATTGAATATTGCTTTCTTTGAACAGTTAGACTGTACAACATACTACTCCACTTGTAGTTGGTTATATAGTTGGACTATAGTAGCCATTAAATTTTGAGTGTACCCGAAATCGTTGATTGAATAGTTAGACTATTGCAATCGAGATGGCTGGAAAGATTAGCGTTAGGGACATAATCATGAGCGATAATGTCTTTAACGGCTTCAATTTTCCAGATTGGGAGATGAATCTCAGGATAGTCTTGGGAGCCGAGAAGTTACTCTATGTCATAGAGAAACCTCTCGGGCTTGAGCCAAGATTTGAGCAAATAGTAGAGCATGAGCTTTGGAAGACTTATCTTGATGATAAATTTAGTGCTCAATCCGTCATGCTTGCCGCAATGACTCCTCAATTTCATCGTCAGAAAAAAGGATTGGATCCTTATAGTATAATGTTAAAATTGAAGGATCTTCACATATCTAACCTTAGATCTCAGAAGTACGAATTGCAAAAGAAGCTCTTTCGCTTGCATATGTCAGAGGGTACATCTGTCGAGCACTAGGTGTTGCAGATGATTGCTGACATCAAACAGCTAGGTTAGCTAGGCATAATCTTCGAGGCCGAGACTTCCATAGATTTGATATTACAATCTCTGCCTGATTACTGAGGCAGGTTCGTGATGAACTATAATATGATGAACCAAAAGAAAAATCTTGGAGAGTTATTGGCGATGCTGAAAGAAGCAGAGCCAGAGCTTCTAAAGGGCAAGAAGCGCAAGGCGCACCTTACTTCGACATCCCAGATGGGCAAGGCTTGGCCGAAGGCTTCTGGGGGTGTGAAGAAAAAGGGCAAGGCTAAATCATCACAGTCTTCTAGGAAGACTAAGGACATATCCAAAGACGTCTGCCTATATTATGTCAAACGGGGTCACTGGAAGCGTGACTGCCGTGAGTACAAGGCGGAGTTGGAGGAAGAGAAGATGGGCAAGGCTCCGGCTTCAGGTATGTTTGTTATAAACATATCTACTACTAGTTTTAAAAAATTAGATTTTTTTATTTTGGATGTGGTACTCACATATGTACTGATGTGCAGGATCTGCTGATTAGCAGGAGACTGGCTTCAGATGAGATCGACTTGCGAGTCAGAAACGGGACAATAGTCGCTGTTTTCGCCGTTGGGACCTATGTATTGTATCTGCCATTGAGGCATGTAATTACATTAGGTGACTGTTATTTTATACCTAGTTTGACTAAGAAATATCATCTCTGCATTTTATTTAACACGTTGTTACCTTTGTATTCTGGAACACTAGGTGTTTTGTATATAAATATGACATTTTGATATGTACAACATATGTTAATAATAGTCTTTATATTTTGAATATAAATGAATCTCAAACATATAACATGACAAACAAAAAGCTCAAACTGAGTAAAACATATGAAACTTATTTGTGGCATTGTCGTCTGAGACACATTAACAAGACTTGTATATCCACACTTTCAAATAGTGGATACTTGGACGGATTTTATCCTAATTCATATGACGTCTGCGAATATTGTTTATTAGGCAAAGTGCCTAAAATGCCTTTTAGTGGTAAAGGTGTACGTGCCACCGAACTGTTAGCCCTCGTTCATGGTGACGTATGTGGGCCCATATCTAGCTAGGCTAGAGGTGGTTATGAAAACTTCGTAATCGTTATGGATGTTGCATCGCGTTATGGTTATGTGTATCTTATGAAACACAAATCGGAAAATTTTGATAAATTCAAAGAGTTTCAACACGAAGTAGAAAAACAAACTGGCAAAAGTATTAAAACATCACGGTTGGACCGTGGTGGAAAATACTTGAGCAATGAGTTTCTCGATTACTTGGAAGAATATGGTATTCTTTCATAATGGACTCCTCCCGGAACACCTCAATTGAGGGGTGTGTCCGAACAGAGAAGCATAACTTTGTTGGACATGGTAAAGTTAATAATGAGTCGCACTGAGCTATTAATTTCCTTCATGGGATACGCATTGAACAATGCTATACTTATTTTGAATAAGGCTCCATCATAGTCTGTTGGACGGACTCCATATGAAATATGAACAGGAAAGAAACCAGGTTTCTCATTCCTGAAGATTTGGGGATGCTGGGCATATATTAAATATTTGGATGGTACCAAACTGGAACCCAAATACGATAAGTGCCTCTTTGTAATTGGTTATCCTAGGGAAGCCAAAGGATATTGTTCCACAACCTATAAGAGAAAAAAATATTTGTTGCTCTCCATGAGGTTTTCCTTAGAGGAATTCCTAAATGCAGTGGTAAGTGGGAGGAAAGTTGAACATCTTTGAAAATCGAAGTGATACTGTTCCTGGCACCGATCCCCTCATGGAACACGAACAATTCATCAAGGATGATACTGTTCCACAATCTTCTAATACACAAGAACCGCGTAGGTCGGAGAGAGTCAGAAAACAACCTTAGAGGTATGGGTTTCTGATCTCACCTTATATAGACATCAATCTTATTGAGGAAGATGAACTGGCTACGTATGAAGAAACGATACAAGGTATCGACTCCATTTTATGGCAAGGTGCCATGAAGTCCGAATTGGATTCCATGTATACCAACCAAGTTTGGACACTGGTTGATGTACTAGAAGGCATTGTGCCTATTGGTAGCAAATGGGTATTCATAGTGAAGACAGACATGGATGGCAACATACAAACGTACAAAGCTAGGCTTGTAGCGAAAGGGTATCGTCATTAACATGATGTTGATTACGATGAAACCTTTTACCCGTTGCCATGATTAAATCCATTCGGATAATGCTTGCTAATGCTGCATATTTCGATTATGAAATATGGCAGATGGACGTCAAAACCATTTTCCTTAACAGAAACCTTTTAGAGGATGTTTATATAAAACATCCTGACGGTTTTGTCGTACCAAAACATGCAAACAAGGTTTGCAAGTTAAACCAATCCATTTATACATTGAAGCAAACATTGTGTTCTTGGAACCAACGTTTTGATAAGATCATAATGGAATAGGGTTTCATTCAAAACGAAGATGATTCTTGTGTATATAAGAAGGCTAGTGGGAGCGCACTGACAATGATTGTCCTATACGTTGATGATGTATTATTTCTTGGAAATGACATTCCCATATTAAAATCGGTGAAAGCTTGGCTTTCATTAAAATTCTCCATGGAATACTTGGGAGAGGCAACCTTTGTTCTAGGAATAAGGATCTACTAGGATAGATCTAAAAGTTGTTGGCCCTCTCTCCGAGAGCTCGTACATTGTTAGACATGTACGCGACCTGGTGTCTCATATGCTTTGAGCATCTGAACTTACAATCAGGGCAATCTAGGTGATGGTCACTGGATTGATGTATAGAACATCCTTAAGTATCTTAGACGAACTAAGGATGCATTCTTAATCTATGGAGAATGAGAACTTCAAATGATTAGGTTCACCGACGCAAGTTTCCTAACCGATAAAAACAACTGTAAGTCGCAATGAGGGTACACATTTTATTTGAATAACGAAACAGTGAGCTGGAAATCTTCATAGCAAGATACTGTTGCCGATTCAGTAAAAGCGAATTATATTGCTACTGCTGAGGCATCAAAAGAAGCATTTTAGATCTATAAAATTCCTAATTGGATTATGAGTAGTTTTGTTAGCATCTGAGCTGGGCTACAACACAGGCTAAAGAATTACGGTCTCGTCAATGATCCAAGTATGTACTTCGACGGTTTCATCTGATTCGTGAGATCATACATCGTGGCGATGTCATGATCGAAAAGATCGTTTCAGATGATAACCTTGCATATCCGCTAGCGAAAGCGATATCTCAGCATAAGCATGAGCGACCCGTACATAGTTCAGGTGTTGGAAACTTGAGTGATTGGCTATAGGACAAGTGGGAGATTGTTGGACAATTATGACCCATAGCATCACTATTTGTGAAAGACATAGTGTTCTTTGTACAAATTAACTATGTGACAAAGGAAATTGCTCTTTTATCATTTGTAATTGGATTACTTGGATATATAAATAATAAAAGTCCATATGATTAGTACTGGATTAATAAGATATGAGTCAATATTAATCCATGAAAGGTTTAATCATTAAAAATCCCTAGTCATAGTATTATCGAGACTGGACATCGATAATGCGGAATAGGCTAGTATTGCATTTGTGTGCGTTATGGAATCTTAACGACATAGTTCTCATATATTTAAGTATAAGATACTTATGCAAGTGTGATATGAGGTTCCGTTAGACTTTGGATCGGGAACAGCTTCGCTCTGGATTGACCCCTCAGAATCCCATTGGTAGTATGACTATGTGTCTATGGGAATCCGAATCAGGGTGGGTGTATTTGGTCTTAACCTGAGACTTGCATCGCTAATACTTGCGACAATCAGTAAGCTTTGGTTTTGTTCGTCCGGGGCTTTAACAGGTTCTGTGTACATCTCTTCTGGGTATACTGAGAATCGTAGTGTATTGGGTGGGATGTCAAGACGGAAGTATCACTTCAGTCATATGGAGATGATGATCACGCAGGGATACAGAATGTTGGGGTTTTGGGCATTGGGCGCAGCGGAAGCGCGGGTTCGGGGGAAATAGTATTTTAAAACTTTTTCAAAATACCAAATAATTATTCAATATCTAATATGAATAATTTATTCATATCTCACCTAAACCTATTTATTCGATATCAAATATTGACATAAATAATGTTGAAAACTCGCGAAACTTTTATGAAAACCATTTTTCTGCAAAAAGAACTAAAATACATTTTTGACCGAACCGACTATCCGAAAATTATGGAAACTACCTAGGTCAGCTCCAATAGTGTCAGGGTTGTCCATAGGCTGCCTGTATAGTGACAGATTCACTCTTTAGATAGCCGTCACCCAGTTGGCTCAAAATCCACCCGGTAACGCTATTTTTGGCCGTTTTCGCTTATTTCAAGTCGGAAACACATTCCGGCAATTGTGCCAACACCCAAATTACATCCAAAATATAATAAAGACTACAATTTCATCACCAAATTAGAATACACTTTTCATGTTTAAATCCAGGTCTGACCAGTAAGTTAAAACAATATACTTTTCATGTTTAAATCCAATTTTATCACAAGATTAATCAAATTTATCAATCACCAAATGTGTCCCACCACATATAAACAACCCAAGAATAATTCTAGGCTATTTAGAGTGGATCAATAACTGTAGAATGGAAATAATTCAATAATTGAATAAATTGGCATAATATTACAATAATATTCAGACATTTCACTTCACACATGCTCAACAACTTCCATTCATCCATCAACAACCAAAAGCCCCAAATATTATAAGCTAAGAGTCCATAGAACAATTCTAAGAAATCAAGAAACTAGAAACAAATTTCAAAGCTTTAGAGATTTGAAGATTACCTTTTAAAACTCCAAAATTCCATAAGCCTTTTCTTGATTTTCTTTACTTATAAGCTTGAATCATCAAGCTTGAATGAAACCCATTTTTCATGTTCTCCATTTGAGGTTCTCGGCAATGTTGAAGACAACAAGAGAGATAAAGTTTTTCATTTTTAAAACCCTTTTTGACCAAAACTAGTGGTCAAAATGGAGCAATTTTGTCTTTTTATTTTTTAATCAAATTAAAAACAATTTCACTTTATTTTAGCCAATCAAATTAGGAAATAATAAAGTGAAATCCAACTCATGCCAAGTGTTCCAATTATTTTTCACCATGTATCATATCCATAATGACAATTGGATAAGGTTGGAAAATTCAATTATTTATTTATTTAACTATTAAATAATTAAACAATAATTAACTCAAATATATGTATTTTATTTACATAAAATAATAAATACATATATTCAAGGCATGTGTCAAAATCTCATTTGACGAATAATTAATGTGTATCTAATCGTATTATGTATCAAATACAAATACACAATAATTATTTTCGGACAAAATCCCCTAATTGCATGTGTTGTCGTTTAACGATTAAACTATCCGAATTAACTCATTTAATCCGGTGAAATATTATGAATAATCTATATTATTCATATCGAGTTACCCAAGTGCTCAACGAGTACACTTCATATTGTGGGACTCTCTAAGTTTAGGTTTATCCGTCACGAAATCCAATTTCGTGTCCATAATCCACCCACTCATGGATTATGACGACCGTGGATAATCTCGCTAAACTATGCAAGCCAAGGTCATAGTATACGTATAATCCCACCGTCACAGGCCATCCGTATTATACCTGGGATATAGATCAGAACGTCAAATCCGTTCGGTATAATACAGTTGACTTATAATTTACGATTACGAAAAAACACTCGGAACTGGTTTCTGACGTTATACCACGACCATGGATTTACTAGATCGTAAACACGTGAGGATGCCTATGCCCTGTACACAGGACTGACAAATCCTATCTTGATACGCACAGGATATCATGAGCATCAGTCCACACCTAACGAACAGACGAATGTCTGATCATGGCTAGAACTTTGACGTGACTGCCATCAAAGTTGGAGGATATATCCACGGTGGTATCTCAAGTCGAAGGACCACTATGCTCGCTCAACTCGAGAAGGTTCCTATTGACGTTGGTGTACCATCTATTAGGAAACCTTCAGTGAGTCGTTCAATGTCTTATCAAATAAACACCTACATGTCTATATGAGTCTCCCCCAAGACTCATGGTTAACTGGGATAAACCATCGGACCAAGTCACGATATACGACATGTACTAGTCTCAGCGGATTTTACTAATCGACCCGTGTCAGTAAATCTTGACCAGGAACTTTATTTAAGGATATACAACTATTAGTGCTATTCTCAATGTCAATTACAAACTACGTTGTAACTGCGCACTATACTGTAAATCCTAGGGTCTTTTTGTAATATACACGTATCACTTAACCAGATTCAGTTTCGATCTAATCGTAATCAGATATCTAATCGTGATTAGATCTAATAACTGAATAAAAGACAAGGGTTCTACAGTTAATTAAGTAATATTATGGAAAATATAGTTGCTTGTATTTATGAATGGACATAAATACGATCCGGATTGGCACTAGGAGCACCAACCCTAATAATTTCTCCCACTTGCTCTAGTGCCAATCCATGGTATCATATACAAGCTCAATGTGTATCACATACTCATGGCCCTCAAGAGCTCACCAGTACTCAAGAGGTAGGCATCAACAAGTAAGCCTTCTTTAACAAATCGAGTTTGTCCCACAAACCCAACCGTTTTCCTTAGCTAGAATCATTCATATTTTATAGAATCAAATTCCACATCAATATGACTCAGATGCTATATCAGTATTATGCTATAGCTTCTGAGTTGTTTATGTATTTAGAAATCAAATCCAAATATTTTGAGACAATCACAAGCATCACACTAATAAGAAAACTTCTAATCTATAGAGTCACTATGCAACTTCATAAGTCAATACTTCATAAGTTGCAATTTATTCCACTAGTTTAGTAGAATCAACAGTGACACTCCCATACATCTTTTCTGAATTTAAATGACATAGACCATCTAATGTCATAATTAGAATGGAAACTAATCTGACCTTATGGTTGCTGACTAAATTCTCCATGTATGAGAAACTCGTTCTTAATATCTCAAAGATCACAAAGAATATGTTTCAAGATCCTTCATATGGTCTGCAACATAACAAAATAACTCGTAACAATTACGATTAAATTGATATCTATAATCGCACATAATACAATATTCATTACACCATCATCCTATGATGCATAAGATTGACTAGACATTTTAATCAATCTCTCTTTCGACAAAGGAATCATCCTTTACGAAAGATGAATACTATATACATAAAAGACATGTTTACTGTCAAACAGTTACACTAACTGTCATACAAACTTTCTTACTGTGTCCTCTATTAGATCGTATCTAATACGCAACTAAATGGAGTATCTCACAAGTCTCTCAGTTTTATATCATATATAAAACTTTATATCAAATATAACATAGACTACTCTCACTGCTTTCACGGAGAAAAGAAGACTTATGATATATAATACTAGAAAAAAATTTGTACGCTCCCACTGACCCTTCTGATAAATATGTATTCTCTATACTTTGATAAAACCAGACAATTTGAATGATATCAAAATCAGAGAACACAGATTTCCGGAAACCTCATCTGAGTCTACATAGGCTCCATAAGCTAGTTGTAGGCACTGCATTTTTGCATATAAGTCCCTATGATGAGTCTGATTTGGAGACACTACCTTTTAAGTCGCGGAAGTCTCGGGAAACGGACGTCGGAAGGGAACCAGTATTTTTGTTAGATTTTAGTCGCTTGTTTAGCTTCAGGCTCGCTTGTTGGACCTCCGTTATTAAAATACAACCCCTTAACCTTAGCCCAAAACTACACCAAGCCCATCTCACCCAAGCCCAATCCAAAAAATAATTAAAACATTTAAAATACATGTCACAAATTAAAACCATTAAATTAAATTAAAACAATAAAAAAACCAATTAAATTAAAATTAAATTAACTAAATTAAAATTAAATTAAAAACAATTAAATTGAAATAAAATAAAATTAATATCTAATTAAATCTAATACCAAAATTAAATAAATCAATTCCTAAAATAAACAAATCACTCCCATAATTTAAATAATCCCCTCATAAATTACAAAATTTCTTTCCTTAAATAATTAAATAAAATCCCTCCCTTACTATTTGATCCATTTCTTTTTGAATAATCCCATGTAAACCCTAATTTCTTCCCTCTCATTATAAAAATAGAACAAACTTCAACCCTTGGGCGGAGACTCTCACGGCAAGCCAAAAAATAAACCCTAATCACAAAGCCCTAACCTCATCCTCTCTCCCACGTCACAAACAAAGAAGGGACAAAATAAACCCTAGATGGCTCTCACTTTCAGCACCACACAGTGAGCCACAGACCAGCCCTCACATTGCCTCACGTAACTGCCCCTCTGCCCATCCAACACGTCCCCAAGTCACTCACGAAACCTGCCATTCACGCACCCAAAACCTTCATCACTCTCCACTCACAAACTTCACGCAACAGCCTTCACTACCCTTGCATTGCCTCCATGAAGCCAGCCCATTCAACAAGAACACGTAAAGCGCACTCACCTTGCCCTCACACACGCACTCATCTCGCCACAAGCGCACTCACCAGAAACCAAAACACACCGCCACTCCATCATCACTCAACGCCAAAGCCACAAATACTCATCACGTCACCAGCCTTCCCCACACTGCCTCACAAGCCCCAGCACGTTGCTTCCCCATTCACCCTTACAAGCCTCACGCCTAGCAACCTCAAAACGTAGCCCACGCCACACACTGACCAGCATCACGCCACAGCCCTCGTAAACTCAGCCATTAATACCCACTCATGCAGCCACATTGAGCAACAACCTAAGACACTCGGCGCACCTCACAAACCTGCCCTTCAATCTTCAACGCCTAACACACCCAAAACAGACCCTTCAGTGGCCCCTCAAATCTACGCATAAACTGTCTCCATAACCAGTCCCTGAACAGCCATAAACCATACTTCTTAACCCCATACAACTAGTGAACAAATCACCCCAAAACAGTGAGTAAACCGAGAGTAAACCAGTCCCTGGAATAACCCCTGATCTGCACGCCTAACACACCCAAATAGTAGCCTTAACACACCTGAAACAGTGACTAGAATATACATAGAAAACAGCAGCAAAATGGAGTGAAAACAGCGACCAAAACAGCAAAACAATGAGCTAAGACGTTAATCCAGTGAACCAGAAGAGTTACAGAGTGATAGCCCATCAGACTTGAAACGCGAGTCCGAAAGTCGACATAAAAGGTTAGACCTGAGGGTACTTTTTCCTATTATTTCCATCTATCTTTTTTAATTGTCTTATTCATTTTTATGGCATGTGAGTCGTTTATTGATGCATGATTATGGCCCTTGAATAAATGGAAGATATATGTATTGTGGAATGATGCATGTTGTGGCCCTTAGATAAAATGAAAAATGTGTCGCCTCTCGTGGTATATAGGATGGAAACCCGGACATAAATTTCATAGCCGATTCCGAATGGACGGTAGTATGATCTGTACTCGGGATACAACTCCACGTACCACTTGAGTAAACAACACATATTTTGTTTTATGTTGTTTTGATTTGTTTATTATTCGCTACTTGATTTTCGCATGTTATTTGTTTATGTAATGATGAGATAAAGCGCATGGGCTTAGTAAGTGGGATTAAAGGTCCTCTAAGTCAAGGGGTTAAAAGCCTTTACCACGATGCTTTGCCGCGCCAGATGATGTATATTCGATTAGATGTGAGATATTTTCAATCGGATACACGAAGTCCGATATCATTGTCTTTACTTTTTATATATGTATTGTGTTGTTTGAGCATGGGCTTGGTAAGTGCGATTAAAGGTCATCTATTTTGAGGGGTTAAAATCCTTTACCACGATGCTTTGCAGTGCCGAATGATGTATATTCGGTTGAATGTGAGATGTGTTCAATTGGGTATACGAAGTCCGATATTGTTATCTTTGTTTCTTATATGCATTGTGTTATTAGCGCATGGGCTTAGTAGGTCGGATGAAAGGTCCTATATTTCGAGGGGTTAAAATACTTTACCACGATGTTTTGCCGCGCCTTTTAGCCCGTTATTATTTATTAGGTGTCATCTATTCATCCGTTCATGTATGTGTCATGTTGTTTACTGCATTTTGGAGGTCACTGCTGTAACCCCGTTCGAACGCGTTTCAGAATGCCGCACGAACGCATGTTTTCTGTCTGCTCCAGTTCTAACGCGTTATCAAACGTTATACGAACGCGAACCTTCTATTTACCATTCGAACGTGTTTACGAACGCTACTCGAACGCGCATGCATTTGTTTCATCAGGTCTGGTCCCGTTCAAATGCGTTATCAAACGCCACACGAACGAGAACCTTCTGTTTACCGTTCGAACGCGTTTTCGAACGCTACACGAATGCGCATACACTGAACTGAGTCCTTTTCATCACATGTCATGCATAATTGTTTCTTAGGTGATTTCTCTTGTATCATGTAATCAATCATACTATTTGAATTCCTGCATTTATTTATTTAATGTGTTTATGAGATGGTATTCAAGCATGATTAGGCCGTTAGTATGCTACTTGGTTCTTAAGCATGATTTAGCCCATTTAGTTGTTCATTTTCAAACATGATTAGTCCTTTATTTTGCATTTGGAATTTGCATTACGTTTAGGTTGTTATTTGTTTTCCGCATTATATGATCGAAACATGTTCATGAGATTATCGTGTGCTATTGCATTTTGCCGTTATGATGATTACTTTCATGCATGTGAACTTAAAAGTAGAATACTCATTGGAAATAAATGTTGCTTAGGCTTGGTTAAATTACTGCATAAATCATTTCATTACAAGTGGCATAAGTAAGGGACCATTCCGAACCCAACGGTTTGAGGTCTTCCCTTGCGAGGGGTGAGTGCGGCCTTAAATCTTTGTCCCGGTTCACACCGGGTGGTGACTCCATTATTCTCCAGTTTAGTCCCCCGCGGGTTACTCCGTACTCCCAACTAGGCCGCGAGCCTAGAACAGCATGCGTCGCCCAGTTTCTGTGTCCCACAATAGTATATCAAACTGTGATCTTAGCAGAATACAAACTCTAGAGCCATTCTAGAATGAACTCTTCAAACAAAGAAACCACAACGGATCTATCATTTGAAGAAATCATTCAAGAACGCCACTTTGCATTCTTTAGCCAAAAACATAGTTTAATATCAATATCAACATTATACAAAAGAAAGTTTCAAATCTCAAACATTTCAAGATTCGAATTTTCTACTATACATATCATATATGTAACTGTAAAAACAAATGGAACCTTAAATAAAGCGATGAATTAGTGCTACTGAAGCATAACCCCAAAAACATTGAAAACCAATTTGGTAACTCTCAATATCAACGAATCAAATCATAAAAGATTCGATAACTCCCACTGACCAATTCCATCATAATGGAATTGCGGAATTTAATACTGAGTAAGAATCACATTCATTAAATAACTACATAAATAATTGCCTTAAATTCATGCGTTTGATCATATCAAACATCTTCGAACAATTCAAAGATGCGCAATGAATTTCTAAAGATACAGTTTTCAATACCATAGAAAAAATATCTTTGAACTATTCAAAAATTCGATCCGAGTTTCATTAGAAACATATAGACAGTTCTTGAACAATTCAAGACATTCAACATGTTCTCTATTAGAAACACGTAACTAAGTCATGACAATTCATTAACTGAGTTACAAAGCAAAGAAAACTATACAAGGCAATTTCTAATTCATTAAACTACGTACTTCCAAAACATTAGTTTAATAAATCTGTGGTCCAATGACAATCATCAGTTAAATGAGATTTAATCACTTCCTGAATACAATATTCATTAAATGGATAAGGATATGTGGAGTGATCTCATATCAGACCATCCTTTACCATACAGTACAAGCATCTGATGCCTTTATGATAAAATCTCATAAAGCACAGTTCTAAGTTATTTATTCTACCGAATATTTTCTTAATGCTTATATTTCATTAATGACACTACTAGTTGCTTTAAAATATGTAATAACTATTTATACATAACAAGTAACTATCCAATAGTCAAAAGTTTTGATATCAAATATCAAAACAGTTATTAAACATTATTTTAAATAACTAGACGAGAGATCTGGTATCCAATACCTACAGTTGTCGTATTGTGAGAATCAATATTCTCTATACACAACTATACGTATCTCATTTCTTAAGCTTTATAATTTGTGTTCAATTATTCACAACATTTGTAAATAATCGATTAGCAAATTGTGTCAGACATGTAACTTCTAAAAGTGACTAAAAGTAAAGAAATGTCATTAAAAGATAAACAAATACTAAAGGGGTTTTCTTAATGCCAGTCAAGAATCTCGAGACATGAACTATTCAAGTCAATTCTAACTGCATAAGAAACAATTCTTTCTAGATAGTTATATCCCTAAAGCAGATATCTATTTTGATTACCTAATCGTGACTTAGAAATTAAGTCACAAACCATCTTGATTTTCCAAGAAAATTGGAACAACAGTTCCCGATGGTTTCAACTAATCTAACAGTATCTAAGTTTATTGTCTTTCTAGAACCTATTCTAGAACTACGCAACTATAAGAAAAGTCAGAAAACCTATATATTCAAGTAATATACTATGTAGTGAATTATAAATATAAATCTATAAAGAGTATAGAATAAATGAAAACGTAAACAGTAAATTCCATAATATTACACACTGCTTAAGTTATGGATTTTAAACTCAGTATGTCTCCCACTACTTTACGTAATACCGTAATCCCTAACGATCAACGGGAATTCAATCATTAAATCGAATTCCATAGTGAGAGTAGGATCCCATGAATATATTTTGACTCACAGCTTTGGCAAGTTCTCGCCTACGTATATTCATTAGGTAGACAATTCTTTGTCAATCACTCACCAGTGACTCCTGGTTTTGGTCCAAACCGTTTCTCGCTGTGACAGCTTTGGCACGATCACAGGGAGGCATATCAAGGCTACACTTATCAATGACAAACTCAAGCTACCAGTGTAGTCCTGACAGCTTTGGCACTTTCAGGATTTCCACTTTCACTTGAATTTATCCAGTATCAATATACTACTGGTATGGATAATAATCCTATAACTACATCCTCACAGCTTTGGCACGATCTCGGATGCACTTATAGAAAAATACCCATAAACCGTACGGACAAGACGAACCAAGAAACATGTATCCAATACACGTTACTTAATAGCCATATTTAAAAGCGGAGATTTTCCTATGGAAGCTATACTCTACATCCAATGCAGAATTTTAATCTAAATCATTTTCGAAACAATTCAATTCTACCTATAGAAAATATAACTTAATTTAACAATTAAATTTCGTTACATTTTCGTTAGCGAAGAATCGAAAAGTAAAGAAACATATATAGATTCCTAACATGTGCGAACATTAAAATTGGATTAAATATCAAATATCAAGAATGAATAATGTAATGGATGAAGCATCAGACATGCTCTGATACCATTTTTTGTTGGGGTTTTGGGCATTGGGCGCAGCGGAAGCGCGGGTCCGGGTGAAATCATATTTAAAATTTTTTCAAAATATCAAATAAATTATTCAATATCGAATATGAATAATGTATTCATATCTTACCTAAACCTATTTATTCAATATCAAATATTGACATAAAATAATGTTGAAAACTCGTGAAACTTTTATGAAAACCAATTTCCGCAAAATGGCCTAAAATGTCTTTTTGACCGAACCGACTACCCAACAATTATGGAAACTGTCCAGGTCAGCTCCAATAGTGTCGGGGCAGTCCATAGGCTGTCCGAACAGTGACAGGTTCACTCTTTGGACAGCCGTCACCCAGTTGGCTCAAAATCCACCCGGTACGCCGTTTTTGGCCGTTTTCGCTTATTTCAAGTCGGAAATACTTTCCGGCAATTATGCAAACACCCAAATTACATCCAAAAAATTTTAAAGACTAAAATTTCATCACCAAATCAGAATTACTTCTAGTCTAATCAGTAAGTTAAAACAGTCCATTGTTCATGTTTAAATCCAATTTATAACAAGATTAATCAAATTAATCAATCACCAAATGAGTCCCACCACATATGAACACCCAAGAACAATTCTAGGCTATTTAGAGTGGATCAATAACTCTAGAATGGCAACAATTCAATAATTGAAAAAATTGGCATAATATTGCAATAATATTCACAAATTTCACTTCACACATGCTCAACAACTTCCATTCATCCATAAAAAACCAAAAGCCCCAAATATTATAAGCTAATAATCCCTAGAACAATTCTAAGAAATCAAGAAACTAGAAACAAATTTCAAAGCATTAGGGATTTGAAGATTACCTTTTAAAACTCCAAAATTCCATAAGCCTTTTCTGGATTTTCTTTACTTATAAGCTTGAATCATCAAGCTTGAATGAAACCCATTTTTCATTTTCTCCATTTGAGGTTCTCGGCAATGTTGAAGACAACAAGAGTGAGAAAAAAAATTTCATTTTAAAACCCTTGGTGACCGAAACTAGTGGTCAAAATGGAGCAATTTTGTCTTTTTATTTTTTAATCAAATTAAAAACAATTTCACTTTATTTTAGCCAATCAAATTAGGACATAACAAAGTGAAATCCAACTCATGCCAAGTGTTTCAATTATTTGTCACCATGTATCATATCCATAATGACATTTGGATAAGGTTGGAAAATTCAATTATTTAATTATTTAACTATTAAATAATTAAACAATTAATTAACAAAAATATATGTATTTTATTTACATTAAATAATAAATACATATATTCATGGCATGTGTCAAAATCTCATTTGACGAATAATTAATGTGTATCTAATCGTATTATGTATCAAATACAAATACACAATAATTATTAGCGGACAAAATCCCCTAATTGCATGTGTTGTCGTTTAACGATTAAACGATCCGAATTAACTCATTTAATCCGATGAAGTATTATGAATAATCTATATTATTCATATAGAGTTGCCCAAGTGCTCAACGAGTACACTTCATTTTGTGGGACTCTCTAAGTTTAGGTTTATCCGTCACGAAATCCAATTTCGTGTCCATAATCCACCCACTCATGGATTATGACGACCACAGATAATCTCGCTAAACTATGCAAGCCGAGGTCATAGCATATGTATAATCCCTCCGTCACAGGCCATCCGTATTATACCTAGGATATAGATCAGAACGTCAAATCCGTTCGGTATAATACAGTCGACTTTTAATTTACGATTACGAAATAACGCTCGGAAATGGTTTCCGACGTTATACCACGGCCATGGATTTACTAGATCTTAAACACGTGAGGATGCCTATGCCATGTACACAGGACTGACAGATCCTATCTTGATACGCACATGATATCATGAGCATCAGTCCACACCCAACGATCAGACGGAGGTCTGATCATGGCTAGAACTTTCATGTGACTGCCATCAAAGTGTGGAGGATACCTCATATATCTACGGTGGTATCTCAAGTCGAATGACCACTATGCTCGCTCAACTCGAGAAGGTTCCTATTGACATTGGTGTACCATCTATTAGGAAACCTTCAGTGAGTCGTTCAGTGTCTTATCAAATAAACACCTACATATCTATATGAGTCTCCCAAGACTAATGGTTCACTGGGAAAAACCATTGGACCAAGTCACGATATATGACATGTACTGGCCTCAGCGGATTTTACTAACCGACCCGTGTCAGTAAATCTTGACCAGGAACTTTATTTAAGGATATACAACTAATAGTGCGCTTCCCAATCTCAATTACAAACTACGTTGTAACTGCGCACTATACTGTAAATCCTATGGTCTTTTTCTAATATACACGTATCACTGAACCAGATTCAGTTTCGATCTAATCGTAATCAGATATCTAATCGTGATTAGATCTAATAAGTGTATAAAACACAAGGGTGCTACCATTAATTAAGTAATATTATGGAAAATACAATTGCTTGTATTAATGAATCGGACATAAATACGATCCGGATTGGCACTAGGAGCACCAATCCTAATAATTTCTCCCACTTGCTCTAGTGCCAATCCATGGTATCATATACAAGCTCAACGTGTATCACATACTCATGGCCCTCAAGAGCTCACCAGCACTCAAGAGGTAGGCATCAACAAGTAAGCATGCTTTAACAAATCGAGTTTTTCCCATAAACCCAACTGTTTTCCTTAGCTAGAATCATTCATATTTTATAGAATCAAATTCCACATCAATATGACTCAGATGCTATATCAGTACTGTGCTATAGCTTCTGAGTTTTCTATGTATTTAGAAATCAAATCCAAATACTTTGAGACAACCACAAGCATCACACTAATATGAAAACTTCTAATCTATAGAGTCACTATGCAACTTCAGAAGTCAATACTTCATAAGTTGCAATTGATTCCACTAGTTTAGTAGAATTAACGCCGTTTTTGGCCGTTTTCGCTTATTTCAAGTCGGAAATACTTTCCGGCAATTATGCCAACACCCAAATTACATCCAAAAAATTTTAAAGACTACAATTTCATCACCAAATCAGAATTACTTATAGGTCTGATCAGTAAGTTAAAATAGTCCACTTTTCATGTTAAATCCAATTTTATCCCAAGATTAATCAAATTAATCAATCACCAAATGAGTTCCACCACATTTGAACACCCAAGAATAATTCTAGGCTATTTAGAGTAGATCAATAACTCTTGAATGGCAACAATTCAATAATTGAATAAATTGGCATACTATTACAATAATCTTCACAAATTTCACTTCACACATGCTCAACAACTTCCATTCATCCATCAAAAACCAAAAGCCCCAAATATTATAAGCTAATAATCCCTAGAACAATTCTAAGAAATCAAGAAACTAGAAATAAATTTCAAAGCATTAGGGATTTGAAGATTACCATTTAAAACTCCAAAATTCCATAAGCCTTTTCTGGATTTTCTTTACTTATAAGCTTGAATCATCAAGCTTGAATGAAACCCATTTTTCATGTTCTCCATTTGAGGTTCTCGGAAATGTTGAAGAAAATAAGAGAGAGAAAAAAAATTTCATTTTAAAACCCTTGTTGACCGAAACTAGTGGTCAAAATGGAGCAATTTTGTCTTTTTATTTTTTAATCAAATTAAAAACAATTTCACTTTATTTTAGCCAATCAAATTAGGACATAACAAAGTGAAATCCAACTCATGCCAAGTGTTCCAATTATTTGTCACCATGTATCATATCCATAATGACATTTGGATAAGATTGGAAAATTCAATTATTTAATTATTTAACTATTAAATAATTAAACAATTAATTAACACAAATATATGTATTTTATTTACATTAAATAATAAATACATATATTCATGGCATGTGTCAAAATCTCAATTGACAAATAATTAATGTGTATCTAATCGTATTGTGTATCAAATACAAATACACAATAATTATTAGCGGACAAAATCCCCTAATTGCATGTGTTGTCGTTTAACGATTAAACGATCCGAATTAACTCATTTAATCCGTTGAAGTATTATGAATAATATGTATTATTCCTATAGAGTTGCCAAGTGCTCAACGAGTACACTTCATATTGTGGGACTCTCTAAGTTTAGGTTTATCCGTCACGAAATCCAATTTGTGTCCATAATCCACCCACTCATGGATTATGACGACCACAGATAATCTCGCTAAACTATGCAAGCCGAGGTCATAGCATACATATAATCCCTCCATCACAGACCATCTTAATATACCTAGGATATAGATCAGAACTTCAAATCCGTTCGGTATAATACAGTCGACTTTTAATTTACGATTACGAAATAACGTTCAGAACTGGTTTCCGACGTTATACAATGGCCATGGATTAACCAGATCGTAAACACGTTAGGATGCCTATGCCCAATACACAGGACTGACGGATCCTATCTTTATATGCACATGATATCATGAGCACCAGTCTACACCCAACGATTAGACGGAGGTCTGATCATGGCTAGAACTTTGACGTGACTGCCATCAAAGTGTGGAGGATACCTTATATATCCACGGTGGTATCTCAAGTCGAAGGACCACTATGTTTGCTCAACTCGAGAAGGTTCCTATTGACGTTGGTGTACCATCTATTAGGAAACCTTCAGGGAGTTGTTCAGTGTCTTATCAAATAAACACCTACATGTTTATATTCTCCCAAGACTCATGGTTCACTGGGAAAAACCATTGGACCAAGTCACGATATACGACATGTACTGGCCTCAGCGGATTTTACTAACCGACCCGTGTAAGAAAATCTTGACCAGGAACTTTATTTAAGGATATACAACTAATAATGTGCTTCCTAATGTCAATTACAAACTACGTTGTAACTGCGCACTATACTGTAAATCCTAGGGTCTTTTTCTAATATACACGTATCACTGAACCAGATTCAGTTTCGATCTAATCGTAATCAGATATCTAATCGTGATTAGATCTAATAAGTGTATAAAAGATAAGGGTGCTACCATTAATTAAGTAATATTATGGAAAATACAATTGCTTGTATTTATGAATTGGACATAAATACGATCCGGATTGGCACTAGGAGCACCAACCCTAATAATTTCTCCCACTTGCTCTAGTGCCAATCCATGGTATCATATACAAGCTCAATGTGTATCACATACTCATGGCCCTCAAGAGCTCACCAGCACTCAAGAGGTAGGCATCAACAAGTAAGCCTGCTTTAACAAATCGAGTTTTTCCCATAAACCCAACTGTTTTCCTTAGCTAGAATCATTCATATTTTATAGAATCAAATTCCACATCAATATGACTCAGATGATATATCAGTATTGTGCTATAGCTTCTGAGTTGTCTATGTCTTTAGAAATCAAATCTAAATACTTTGAGACAACCACAAGCATCACACTAATATGAAAACTTGTAATCTATAGAGTCACTATGCAACTTCATAAGTCAATACTTCATAAGTTGCAATTGATTCCACTAGTTTAGTAGAATCAATAGTGACACTCCCATTGCACCTTTTCTGAATTTAAATGACATAGACCATCTAATGTCATAATTAGAATGAAAACTAATCTGACCTTATGGTTGCTGACTAAATTCTCGATGTATGAGAAACTCGTTCTTAATATCTCGAAGATCACAAAGAATATATTTCAAGATCCATCATATGGTCTGCAACATAACAAATAACTCGTAACAATTACGATTAAATTGATATCTATAATCGCACATAATACAATATTCATTACGCCATCATCATATGATGCATAAGATTGACTAGACATTTTAATCAATCTCTCTTTCGATAAAGGAATAATCTTTTACGAAAGATGAATACTATATAAATAAAAGACAAGTTAACTGTCAAACAATTACACTAAATGTCATACAGACATTCTTACTGTGTCCTTTATTAGATCGTATCTAATACGCGACTAATGTGGGTATCTCACAAGTCTCTCAGTTTTATATCATAAATAAAACTTTATATCAAATATAACATAGACTACTCTCACTTCTTTCACGGAGAAAAGAAGACTTATGATATATAATACTATAAAGAAATTGTACACTCCCACTGACCCTATTGATAAATATGTATTCTCTATACGTCGATAAAACTAGATAATCTGACTGATATCAAAATCAGAGAACACAGATTTCCGAAAAGCTCATTTGAGTCTACAATTGGCTCCATAAGCTAGTATATCAAACTGTGATCTTAGCAGAATACAAACTCTATGGCTATTCTAGAATGAACTCTTCAAACAAAGAAACCACAACGGATCTCTCATTCGAAGAAATCACTCAAGAACACCACTTTGCATTCTTTCGCCAAAAACATAGTTTAATATCAATATCAACATTATACAAAAGAAAGTTTCAAATCTCAAACTTTTCAAATTTCAAATTTTCTACTATACATATCATATATGTAACTGTAAAAACAAATGGAATCTTAATTAAAGCGATGAATTAGCGCTACTGGAGCATAACCCAAAAAGCATTGAAAACCAATTCGGTAACTCTCAATATAAAAGAATCAAATAAAATAAGATTCGATAACTCCCACTGACCAATTCCATCAGAATGGAATTGCGGAAATTTAATACTGAGTAAGAATCACATTCATTAAATAACTACAGAACTAATTGCCTTAAATTCATGCGTTTGATCACATCAAACATCTTCGAACAATTCAAAGACGCGCAATGAATTCTAAAGATATAGTTTTCAATACCATAGAAAAAATATCTTTGAACTATTCAAAAATTCTATCCGAGTTTCATTAGAAACGTATGACAGTTCTTAAACAATTCAAGACATTCAACATGTTCTCTATTAGAAACATGTAACTAAGTCATGACAAATCATTAACTGAGTTAAAAAGCAAAGAAAACTATACAAGGCAATTTATAATTCATTAAACTACATACTTCCAAAGCATTAGTTTAATAAATCTGTGGTCCAATGACAATCATCAGTTCAATGAGATTTAATCACTTCCTGAATACAATATTCATTAAACGGATAAGGATATGTTGTGTGATCTCATATCATACCATCATTTACCATACAGAACAAGCATCTGATGCTTTTACGATAAAATCTCATAAAGCATAGTTCTAAGTTATTTATTCTAGCGAATATTTTCTTAATGCTTATATTTCATTAATGACACTACTAGTTGCTTTAAAATATGTAATAACTATTTATACAGAACAAGTAACTATCCAATAGTCACAAGTTCTGATATCAAAAATCAAAACAGTTATTAAACATTATTTTAAATAACTAGACGAGAGATCTGGTATCCAATACCTATAGTTGTCGTATTGTGAGAATCAATATTCTATATACACAACTATACGTATCTCATTTCTTAAGCTTTATAATTTGTTTCAATTATTCACACCATTTGTAAATAATCGATTAGCAAATTATGTTAGACACATAACTTCTAAAAGTCACTAAAAGTAAAGAAATGTCATTAAAAGATAAACAAATACTAAAGGATTTTCTTAATGCGAGTCAAGAATCTCGAGACATGAACTATTCAAGTCAATTCTTACCGCATAAGAAACAATTCTTTCTAGACAGTTATATCCCTAAAGCAGATATCTATTTAGATTACCTAATCGCGACTTAGAAATTAAGTCACAAACCATCTTGATTTTCCAAGAAAATCGGAACAACAGTTCCCGATGGTTTCAACGAATCTAACAGTATCTAAGTTTAAAATCTTTCTAGAACATATTCTAGAACTACGTAACTATAAGAAAAGTCAGAAAACCTATACATTCAAGTAATATACTATGCAGTGAATTTGAAATATAACTCTATAAACAGTATAGAATAAATGAAAACGTAAACAGTAAATTCCATAATATTACACACTGCTTAATTTATGGTTTTTAAACTCAGTAGTGTCTCCCACTACTTTACGTAATACCGTAATCCCCAACGAACAACGGGAATTCAATAATTAAATCGAATTCAATAGTGAGAGTAGGATCCCAAGAATATATTTCGACTCACAGCTTTGGCACGTTCTCGCCTACGTATATTCATTAGGTAGACAATTATTTGTCAATCACTCACCAGTGACTCCTGGTTTTGGTCCGAACCGTTTCTAACAGTGACAACTTTGGCACGATCACATGGAGGCGTATCAAGGCTACACTTTTCAATGACAAACTCAAGCTACCGGTGTAGTCCTGACAGCTTTGGCACGTTCAGGATTTCCACTTTCACTTGAATTTATCTAGTATCAATATAAAAATGGTATGGATAATAATCCTATAACTACATCCTCACAGCTTTGGCACGATCTCGGATGCACTGATAGAAAAATAAACATAAACCGTATGGACAAAACAAACCAAGAAACATGTATCCAATACACGTTCCTTAACAGCAATATTTAAAAGCGGAGATTTTCCTATGGAAGCTATACTCTACATCCAATTCAGAATTTTAATCTAAATCATTTTCTAAACAATTCAATTCTACCTATAGAAAATATAACTTAATTTAACAATTAAATTTCGTTACATTTTCGTTAGCGAAGAATCGAAAAGTAAAGAAACATATATAGATTCCTACCATGTGCGAATATTAAAATTGGATTAAATATCAAATATCAAGCATGAATAATGTAATGGATGAAGCATTAGACCCGCTCTGATACATTTTTTGTTGGGGTTTTGGGCATTGGGCGCAGCGGAAGCGCGGGTCTGGGCGAAATCATATTTTAAAATTTTTTCAAAATATCAAATAAATTATTCAATATCTAATATGAATAATTTATTCATATCTCACCTAAACCTATTTAATCAATATCAAATATTGACATTAAATAATGTTGAAAACTCGCGAAACTTTTACGAAAACCAATTTTCCGCAAAATGGCCTAAAATGTATTTTTGACCGAACCGACTACCCGACAATTATGGAAACTGCCCAGGTCAGCTCCAATAGTGTCGGGGCAGTCCATAGGCTGCCCGAACAGTGACAGATTCACTCTTTGGATAGCAGTCACCCGGTTGGCTCAAAATCCACCCGGTAACACCGTTTTTGGCCGTTTTCGCTTATTTAAGTCGGAAATACTTTCCGGCAATTATGCCAACACCCAAATTACATCCAAAAAATTCTAACGACTACAATTTCATCACCAAATCAGAATTACTGCCAGGTCTGATCAGTAAGTTAAAACAGTTCAATTTTCATGTTTAAATCTAATTTTATCACAAGATTAATCAAATTAATCAATCACCAAACGAGTCCACCACATATGAACACCCAAGAACAATTCTAGGCTATTTAGAGTGGATCAATTGTTGGACAGTTATGACCCATAGCGTCACTGTTTGTAAAAGACATTGTGTTTTTGTACTAAATTTACTATGTAGTAATGAAATTGCCTTTTACCATTTTGTAATTAATTTACTTTGATATAGAAATGGTAGAAGTCCTTATGATTAGTTCCGGATTGAGATGATATGAGATAGTATCAATCCATAAAGGTTTAATCATTAAATATCCCTAGTCGTAGTATTATCAAGACTGGACATCGATAATGCGGAATAGACTAGTATTGCACTTGTGCGCGTTGTGAGGGCATAACGACACAATTCTCATATGTTTAAGTATTGGATACTTATGCAAGTGCGATAGGAGGTTGTGTGTTTACCGATGGTACGAAAAACAGCTTCGCTCTGGATAGACCCCGCGGAATCCCATTGGTAGTATGTATATGTGTCTATGGGAGTCCGCTTCAGGGTAGGTGTATTTGGTCTTAACCTGAGACTTGCATCGCTAGTACTTGCGACAATCGGTAAACTTTCGTTTTGGTCGTCCAGGGCTTTAACAGGTTCTGTGTGCGCCTCTTCTAGGTTTATTGAGAATCGTAGTGTATTGGATGTGATGTCAAGATGGGAGTATCACTTCAGACATATGGAGATGATGATCACGCAGGGATTCGGAACTAGTTCTCTATAGTGTTGCAACCATAGTGATAATATGACAAGGTCATGATTATCCGATTCAAAGAGACTAGTTGCTTGATATCCGATATGTGCTTCGTACGGGGCAGACACTTTCCAGCCCTAGGCCTTGCACGTGACATCAGATACTGGATCGCTATATGCAATACTACGTATACTACGCCTGACATAGATTATATATTCCAGTAAGAATATTTCTGGAGAATTGGGTAGGCATGGTGCTTTGCTAGAAGCCAACCATGTCTTGTAAATCGGTAAGCACGTAGTACGGGGTACTCACTTTATCGGATAGTCCGATAACCGGATTTACTGCCAACATATCCAGAGATCTCTTGGGTCGCTTCCCAAAGATTCACCGATGACAGTTGACTTAAAATATAATTAATAGGATTAATTTAGAGAGAGAAAATTAATCTGGGATTAATTGGGGCTTTATTTAATCTGGGATTAAATGTGTTCAGTAGAGAGAGAACGCGATTAATTTGGAATTAATCGGTAAAATAAATTTAATAGTTAAATTTGATTTTTCTATTTAATTTATTTAAATGGGCTAAAATTAATATATCGGATATATTAATACGAATTGGATTTCGTTACAAAATTAAAGTCGGACTTTAATACGAACGAACGAGTTAATTTAGAATTAATTCGTAAACGACGATCGTAATATATTTGCGAGGCATCGATATTTAATTAAATTAGATTTAATTATTTAACGACGGAGAAATTCGTTTAATCGGATTAAACGGAACCGAGCCGCGGCAAATGTTCGTAAGATATTTGAATTTTGAATTCAAATATGTGGGGCCCACTTCACATGTGTGGTAGGTGGTGGTAGTTGGCATTTATGCCAAGCCACCAACCACTCAACCACCTTGTTTTACTTTTTGTAAACCATTTACCAAACCTACCAAGTTTAGGGTAAAAGGGTGAAATAGTTTTACCTAAAGGTGAATAACAAAAAGGAAAATCTCTACACTTGTTACACAACACATTTATTCACAAGTTGAAAAATGAAAACCCTAGTTCTTGGAGGCACTTGGGCGTGAGCATTGGGCTTCTCTTCACTTGGATTTTTTCATCAAATCAACAAGCTAGCACTTAAGCAAGTCAACAAAGGTGATAGGGAAACATCTCAAAAGCTTGGAATCATCAAAAGGTTGGATCTTGGAGATCATCCTCTCAAAAATTTTAAAGCTCTATCCACTCATTGTAAGTTTATTCCGCACCTTATAATGATCATATGAAATGCTTTTCATGCTTATTAGATCCTATAATGTTCTAGGAACACTAACATCAATAACTCTAGAATGGAAAAAATTCAATAATTGAATAAATTGGCATAATATTACAATAATATTCACAAATTTCACTTCACATATGCTCAACAACTTCCATTCATCCATCAAAAACCAAAAGCCCCAAATATTATAAGCTAAGAATCCCTAGAACAATTCTAAGAAATCATGAAACTAGAAACAACTTTCAAAGATTTAGGGATTTGAAGATTACCTTTTAAAACTCCAAAATTCCATAAGCCTTTTCTTGATTTTCTTTACTTATAAGCTTGAATAATTAGGCTTGAATGAAACTCAAATTTTCATGTTCTCCATTTGAGGTTCTCGGCAATGTTGAAGACAACAAGAGAGAGAAAAAAAATTTCATTTTAAAACCCTTGTTGACCGAAATTAGTGGTCAAAATGGAGCAATTTTGTCTTTTTATTTTTTAATCAAATTAAAAACAATTTCACTTTATTTTAGCCAATCAAATTAGGAAATAACAAAGTGAAATCCAACTCATGCCAAGTGTTCCAATTATTTGTCACCATGTATCATATCCATAATGACATTTGGATAAGGTTGGAAAATTCAATTATTTAATTATTTAACTATTAAATAATTAAACTATTAATTAACACAAATTATATATTTTATTTACATTAAATAATAAATACATATATTCATGGCATGTGTCAAAATCTCAATTGACGAATAATTAATGTGTATATAATCGTATTATGTATCAAATACAAATACACAATAATTATTAGCGGACAAAATCCCCTAATTGCATGTGTTGTCGTTTAACGATTAAACGATCCGAATTAACTCATTTAATCCGGTGAAGTATTATGAATAATCTGTATTATTCATATCGAGTTGCCCAAGTGCTCAACGAGTACACTTCATATTGTGGGACTCTCTAAGTTTAGGTTTATCCGTCACAAAATCCAATTTCGTGTCCATAATCCACCCACTCATGGATTATGACGACCACAGATAATCTCACTAAACTATGCAAGCCGAGGTCATAGCATACGTATAATCCCTCCGTCACAGGCCATCCCTATTATACCTGGGATATAGATCAGAATGTCAAATCTGTTTGGTATAATACAGTCGACTTCTAATTTAAGATTACGAAATAACACTCGAAACTGGTTTCCGACATTATACCACGGCCATGGATTTACTAGATCGTAAACACGAGAGGATGCCTATGCCCTGTACATAGGACTGACGGATCCTATCTTGATACGCACAGGATATCATGAGCATCGGTCTACACCCAACGAACAGACGGAGGTCTAATCATGGCTAGAACTTTGACGTGACTGCCATCAAAGTGTGGAGGATACCTCATATATCCACGGTGGTATCTCAAGTCGAAGGACCACTATGATCGCTCAACTCGAGAAGGTTCCTATTGACGTTGGTGTACCATCTATTAGGAAACCTTCAGTGAGTGGTTCAGTGTCTTATCAAATAAATACCTACATGTCTATACGAGTCTCCCAAGACTCATGGTTCACTGGAATAAACCATCGGACCAAGTCATGATATATGACATGTACTGGTCTCAGCGGATTTTACTAACCGACCCGTGTCAGTAAATCTTGACCAGGAACTTTATTTAAGGATATACAACTAATAGTGCGCTTCCCAATGTCAATTACAAACTACGTTGTAACTGCGCACTATACTGTAAATCCTAGGGTCTTTTTCTAATATACACGTATCACTGAACGAGATTCAGTTTCGATCTAATCGTAATCAGATATCTAATTATGATTTGATCTAATAAGTGTATAAAAGACAATGGTGCTACCATTAAATTAAGTAATATTATGTAAAATATAATTGCTTGTATTTATGAATCAGATATAAATACGATCCAGATTGGCACTCGGAGCACCAACCCTAACAATTTATCCCACTTGCTCTAGTGCAAATCCATGGTATCATATACTCATCTCAATGTGTATTGCATACTCATGGCCCTCAAGAGCTCACCAGCACTCAAGTGGTAGGCACCAACAAGTAAGCCTGCTTTAACAAATCGAGTGTGTCCAACCGTTTTCCTTAGCTAGCATCATTCATATTTTGTAGAATCAAATTCCACATCAATATGACTCAGATGATATATCAATATTGTGCTATAGCTTCTGAGTTATCTATGTATTTAGAAATCAAATCCAACTACTTTGAGACAACTGCAAACATCACACTAATATGAAAACTTCTAATCTATAGAGTCACTATGCAACTTCATAAGTCAATACTTCATAAGTTGCAATTGATTCCACTAGTTTAGTAGAATCAACGGTGACACTCCCACTGCATCTTTTCTGACTTTAAATGACATAGACCATCTAATGTCATAATTAGAATCAAAACTAATCTGACCTTATGGTTGCTGACTAAATTTTCCATGTATGAGAAACTCGTTCTTAATATCTCAAAAATCACAAAGAACATGTTTCAAGATCCATCATATGGCCTGCAACATAACAAAATAACTTGTAACAATTACGATTAAATTGATATCTATAATCGCACATAATACAGTTTTCATTACGCTATCATCCTATGATACATAAGATTGACTAGACATTTTAATCAATCTCTCTTTCAACAATGGAATCATCCTTTACGAAAGATGAATACTATATACATAAAAGACACGTTAATTGTCAAACAGTTACACTAACTGTCATACAGACATTCTTAATGTGTCCTTTATTAGATCGTATCTAATACGCGACTAATGAGAGTATCTCACAAGTCTCTCAGTTTTATATCATATATAAGACCTTATATCAAATATAACAATGACTACTCTCACTGCTTTCACGGAGAAAAGAAGACTTATGATATATAATACTAGAAAGTAATTTATACGCTCCCACTGACCCTACTGACAAATATGTATTCTCTGTACTTCGATAAAACCAGAAAATCTGACTGATATCAAAACTTGATCATAGTAAGCCATGAATAATCTTAGATCTATGGTTTAATGCTAAGTTCCAGAATCGATATCAAATATCGCTCCCAATATAAATTATAGGATAATTTTATTCGATAAGAAAACATCAGAATCATTAAGTATCGAATACTTTGTAAATTATTCTTACATCCTATTGGACTTATACGGAAGTTTTCTAAGGGTCTTTTCATCTTCTTAATTACGTAGTTCCATTACAGTTTATCACTCTCTCATTTGACTTCAATAAGTCAAGTCTTTTCTACAATCGTCAACATCCAAGGTTAACCACCAAGTAACCAAACAATTTTATTACTCGGGATCGTAGAAAAGATATTCTATGAAACAGAATACAATATTACACTAATTAGAATAAATGATAAACCTATCACTCGTACCTCCGAGGTACACGTACTTTCAATTATATAACCATTATACAAAAGAAAGTTTCAAATCTCAACTTTTCAAGATTCGAATTTTCTACTACACATATAATATTTTTAACTGTAAAAACAAATGGAACCTTAATTAAAGCGATTGAATTAGCGTTACTAGAGCATAACCCCAAAAGCATTGAAAACCAATTCGGTAACTCTTAATATCAACGAATCAAATCATATAAGATTTGATAACTCCCACTGACCAATTCCATCGGAATGAAATCGCGGAAATTTAATACTGAGTAAGAATCACATTAATTAAATAACTACAGAACTAATTGCCTTAAATTCATGCGTTTGATCATATCAAACATCTTCGAACAATTCAAAGATGCGCAATGAATTTCTAAAGATACAGTTTTCAATAACATAGACAAAATATCTTTGAACTATTCAAAAATCTATCCGAGTTTCATTAGAAACATATTAACAGTTCTTGAACAATTCAAGACATTCAACATGTTCTCTATTAGAAACACGTAACTAAGTCATGACAATTCATTAACTGAGTTACAAAGCAAAGAAAACTATACAAGGCAATTTCTAATTCATTAAACTACATACTTCCAAAGCATTAGTTTAATAAATCTGTGGTCCAATGACAATCATCGGTTAAATGAGATTTAATCACTTCCTGAATACAATATTCATTAAACGGATAAGGATATGTGGTGTGATCTCATATCAAACCATCATTTACCATACAGAACAAGCATCTGATGCATTTACGATAAAATCTCATAACGCCCAGTTCTAAGTTATTTATTCTACTGAATATTTTCTTAATGCTTATATTTCATTAATGACACTACTAGTTGCTTTAAAATATGTAATAACTATTTATACAGAACAAGTAACTATCCAATAGTCACAAGTTCTGGTATCAAATATCAAAACAGTTATTAAACATTATTTTAAATAACTAGATGGAAGATCTGGTATCGAATACCTACAGTTGTCGTATTGTGAGAATCAATATTCTATATACACAACTGTACGTATCTCATTTCTTAAGCTTTATAATTTATGTTCAATAATTCACAACATTTGCAAATAATCGATTAGCAAATTGTGTCAGACACGTGACTTCTAAAAATCACTAAAAGTAAAGAAATGTCATTAAAAGATAAACAAATACTAAAATGGTTTTCTTAATGCGAGTCAAGAATCTCGAGACATGAACTATTCAAGTCAATTTTTACTGCATAAGAAACAATTCTTTCTAGACAGTTATATCCCTAAAGCAGATATCTATTTAGATTACCTAATCGCGACTTAGAAACTAAGTCACAAACCATCTTGATTTTCCAAGAAAATCGGAACAACAGTTCCCGATGGTTTCAACTAATCTAACAATATCTAAGTCTACTGCCTTTCTAGAACTACGCAACCATAAGCAAAGTTAGAAAACCTATATATTCAAGTAATATACGATGCAGTGAATTAGAAATATAAATCTATAAATAGTATAGAATAAAGGAAAACGTAAACAGTAAATTCCATAATATTACACACTGCTTAAGTTATGGATTTTAAACTCAGCAGTGTCTCCCACTACTTTACGTAATACGGTAATCCCCAAAGGACAACCGGAATTCAATAATTAATCGAATTCCATAGTGAGAGCAGGATCCCTTGAATATATTTCGACTCACAGCTTTGGCACGTTCTCGCCTACGTATATTCATTAGGTAGACAATTCTTTGTCAATCACTCACTTACCAGTGACTCCTGGTTTTGGTCCTAACCGTTTCTCGCTGTGACAGCTTTGGCACGTTCACAGGGAGGCGTATCAAGGCTACACTTGTCAATGACAAACTCAAGCTACTGGTTTAGTCCTGACAACTTTGGCATGTTCAGGATTTCCACTTTCACTTGAATTTATCCAGTATCAATATACACAGGTATGGATAATAATCCTATAACTACACCCTCACCGCTTTGGCATGATCTCAGATGCACTTATAGAAAAATACCCATAAACAATACTGACAAGACGGACCAAGAAACATGTATCCAATACACGTTACTTAAAGCATATTTAAAAGCGGAGATTTTCCTATGGAAGCTATACTCTACATCCAATGCAGAATTTTAATCTAAATCATTTTCTAAACAATTCAATTCTACCTATAGAAAATATAACTTAATTTAACAATTAAATTTCGTTACATTTTCGTTAGCGAAGAATCGAAAAGTAAAGAAACATATTTAGATTCCTAACATATGCGAAAATTAAAATTGGATTAAATATCAAATATCAAGCATGAATAATGTAATGGATGAAGCATCAGACCCACTCTGATACCATATTTTGTTGGGGTTTTGGGCATTGGGCGCAGCGGAAGCGCGGGTCCGGGCGAAATCATATTTGAAATTTTTTTCAAAATATCAAATAAATTATTCAATATCTAATATGAATAATTTATTCATATCTCACCTAAACCTATTTAATCAATATCAAATATTGACATTAAATAATGTTGAAAACTCGCGAAACTTTTACGAAAACCAATTTTCCGCAAAATGGCCTAAAATGTATTTTTGACCGAACCGACTACCCGACAATTATGGAAACTGTCCAGGTCAGCTCTAATAGTGTCGGGGCAGTCCATAGGCTGACCGAACAGTGACGGATTCACTCTTTGGACAGCCGTCACCCGGTTGGCTCAAAATCCACCCGGTAACGCCGTTTTTCGCCGTTTTCGCTTATTTCAAGTCGGAAATACTTTCCGGCAATTATGCTAACACCCAAATTACATCCAAAAAATTTTAAAGACTACAATTTCATCACCAAATCAGAATTACTTATAGGTCTGATCAGTAAGTTAAAACAGTCCACTTTTCATGTTTAAATCCAATTTTATCCCAAGATTAATCAAATTAATCAATCACCAAATGAGTTCCACCACATTTGAACACCCAAGAACAATTCTAGGCTATTTAGTGTGGATCAATAACTCTTGAATGGCAACAATCTAATAATTGAATAAATTGGCATAATATTACAATAATCTTCACAAATTTCACTTCACACATGCTCAACAACTTCCATTCATCCATCAAAAACCAAAAGCCCCAAATATTATAAGCTAAGAATCCCTAGAACAATTCTAAGAAATCAAGAAACTAGAAACAAATTTCAAAGCTTTAGGGTTTTGAAGATTACCTTTTAAAACTCCAAAATTCCATAAGCCCTTTCTTAATTTTCTTTACTTATAAGCTTGAATCATCAAGCTGAATGAAACCCATTTTTCATGTTCTCCGTTTTTGGTTCTCGGCAATGTTGAAGGCAACAAGAGAGAGAATTTTTTTTGTCATTTTAAAACCCTTGTTGACCGAAACTAGTGGTCAAAATGGAACAATTTTGTCTTTTTATTTTTTAATCAAATTAAAAACAATTTCACTTTATTTTAGCCAATCAAATTAGGACATAATAAAGTGAAATCCAAATCATGCCAAGTGTTCCAATTATTTGTCACCATGTATCATATCCATAATTACAATTGGATAAGGTTGGAAAATACAATTATTCAATTATTTAACTATTAAATAATTAAACAATTAATTAACACAAATATATGTATTTTATTTACATTAAATAATAAATACATATATTCATGGCATGTGTCAAAATATCATTTGACGAATAATTAATGTGTATCTAATCGTATTATGTATCAAATATAAATAGACAATAATTATTAGCGGACAAAATCCCCTAATTGCATGTGTTGTCGTTTAACGATTAAACGATCCAGATTAACTCATTTAATCCGGTGAAGTATTATGAATAATCTGTGTTGACGGGTGATTTTGGTCTCAGTGGCAATATCGGGATATAGCCCCCGGGACAATCCTCCCCAAACTGTGAATTTGTTTGGTTATGGGGACCAAAAGCAAACTTTGACAAAAAAAGCAGATAAAACACACAATCAACAAAGAATTTTTACGTGGTTCGGCGGGATGGATCCAGCCTACGTCCACGGACACAAAATGAGTGGGGGTGTTTTATTACTGGAATGAGCTTGGCCGACCTGTTTTACGACTGGTCAAAGTGAAACCGAGCCGTTTGTGCTCTGTATTTTACAAGATAGTTCTATTCTATTTTTAAGATCTTTTTGACTATCCACTCACCAACCCTTACAAATGTGTTTTCCCTCCCCTTTTATATTAGTGAACGTGTAGCACCGTTCCTGAACCTAGGTGATGTCACCCACGTGGATTCCTAAATCGTTGACCGGCTCTCTTCCTCAAAGCTACTTAGGCGAGAACAAACCTATTACCTCGTTATCCTGCCCCTTCACATCATCTCGTACTCTGCCCCATGTGATAGTGACTTTTCAGACCTAACTTGTACTTTGCCCCATGTGATAGTGACGTTTCAAACCTTCCTTGTACTCTACCCCATGTGATAGTGACGTTTCAAATCTTTCTACACTCTGCCCCATGTGATAGTGATGTTACAAACCTTGAGAGGATCAAGCGGTGGAGAACGATATAAGGAAGAGTCTGGAATACCCTGCCAACAGATCGGTCTCCAAGAGGTCGGTCAAAATGATCTTCTGAACCGAGAATGCTTATGCCGATCTGATAATGCCCGAACATGTCATGTGGTCGGTGTCGGACCATAAAATGGTCGGTAATAATCGTCAGAACATGCCACGTCATATGGTCGGCACTACTCTGAAGGTGAGGCCGGTACTAAGAGGCTAGTCAAGGGATAGAATCAAACCTTATGGAAGCTGGACTCCCATACGAGGAAAATACCCTCTCTACCCTTGCCGCACTGCTCAGATGCTTTGGTGCTAGAAATTACCACCAACATCTGTCCCCAAGTTATCAGTTCCAATAAGTGTACGAGTTGGTGCCAAGAACTACAGAAGAATGGTGTGACTGATCAACTGACAGCCGGCTTTTGAAATCCAAGAAAGAAAAAATCACCTCGGCCCGAAACATCTCGTCCTTGGTGCAATTTCTATGCTAGGCTGAAAGTCTTTGCGACTGTCTTTCCCGGCCAAAGTGAAATCCCTATTTTACCCTTCTGGGAGCCATCCCTCGAGATGCGCAAACGTCACACTCTATTAAATGCCTATCAAAACATTTCTAGGGTTTAATCTGAGCCTGACACTTGTCATCCATCCACTGGCTTCCTGCCAAAAAAAAACAAATCGACTGCTTACCGTCAACCAAATGGATGCCGAATCTCGACCGTTCATCCAATTCTAACAGATCACTCCTGAAATCGACACACAGCGCACATCTGAGGCTCTTTCTTAATCCAACGGTCTCAGATACACCGAACCGACTATAAGAAAGTAAAGTAAGCATTTTTCTACTCTTTTACAAAAAATTGAATTTACCCCGACTGCAAGAGCTCTCTCATTTCCCAATTATGACTAGTGAGATCACGAGTGACCTGACTGTATAGAGCAGCTTCCAGACCTTCAAGCAGAATCAAGTAAGCTTCCGCACGACCTCCTTGCTTTTATTTTTCATGGGTCATGGATTTTTGTTGTCTTTCTTTTTGTGTTTTTGTGTTCTCCGCTGTGTGTTGTGAATCATGTCTCGGTTTTGAATGCTTTGGGATTTTGTGATGCATGTGATTGTCGTGGGACGATTAGTAGTAGGTTAGGATATAGGTACTTCGGGTTATTTGGGGTTTTGTGTTTGGCTCGATACTTTTAGGAAAAGATTTACTGTTTGTTGCTGTTGCTAGGACATATAGAGAGTGTAGGCCTAGGTTCCCGGAAATTTAATGTAGCTTTTTGAGTCCCCGATATCTGAAACTAGCTTCTGACTGACCTTCTCACCCATTTCAAGTATCAGGAATGTCTGACATCGCATCTTCCTCGTAAAGTCCTGTCGAACCTCAATTCCCTCGTGCTGAAAAACCTTCCTCGAGCTCGGGTTCAGCCAGTGTAGAAGACCTTGATACCACCCCTACTCCTTCTGCGATTGAGGAGGACACCTATCACCACAGAATTCCTAGGAAGGATCCGGAACCCAGTAAACTTGACTGCTCGGCATTAGACATGAACCGACCTTCTAAAATAACTGAGGATGCTCTGGCCTCACTCCATCAATATTATGAGATTCCTATAGACATTGCCCTGGAAGTCCCCCATCCAATGGATCGCGCAAGTCAACCTGACGAGGGGTCGGTTGCTCTCCTCCCAGCTTTTTTCGAATGCTGACTTCGGCTACCCATACAACGCTATTTTGCCTGGATGCTGGCCGAAATGGAGATTGCTCCCTGCCAGCTGAGCTTGAACAGCTGGAGAATTTTGGCCGGTCTGTACGTAATTTGGCATCGGGCAGGCCTTGGTGAACCTACCATTGAAGAGGTGATGAGACTGTATAGGCTGAAGGCCAAACCAAGAACACACCATGGTTGGTACTATCTTTCTGCCTATGTCGAGTCATCGAACAACATCCGCAAACTTCCTAACTCCAATAAGAATTTCAAAGATACGTGGTTCTGGGCCACGGGAGATTGGGGTCGGACTCTGTCAATATTTGAAGAGGAGACATAAGTCTCAGATATCTTCAGGGCGGGAGGTTAGGAATCAATCTCTTATTGTTGTTATTTCCCCCTCTTTACGATATAATTCTAACTCCTCGATCCTTCTCAGCCCTGCTGAGGGATTCTCCCAAAGTTTCTCATAGAGTTCGAGTACAGATAATACTCGCCCCAAAAATATGCCGACCACTGGAAGAAACTGGTCAATGACGCAGCGTTTTTTGAGTCGGGCCTTATCCAGACTACTCCCCCGAAGGCCCCGGGGTGGCTAGGTAGATCTTTACTGACTTTCTAACTGATCATCTTGTTTGCTTAACACACTGATGACTTAAAATTACTCAGATTCCGAACTGATCATATTTTTTTCCTTGTACTCTGTAGGAATGTCGAGGCACCCAAGTACCTTGATCAATTGGAAGGTGTAGCAAAAGAGGCCTGTCCGGCTGAGGCTGGGTCTTATCGGAAATGGCCCAAAGCTGCCGAGGTCAAAAAGAAATCCAAGGAGGTGGCCCGGCGCATTGCTCTGTTCTATATTTCCCCATCCCGGGTACTACCAATATCACTAGCCCGACCTGCTAGCCCTCCGAGGCCAGTTAGCAAACGAAGACGACTGATTGGGGTTGGAGAGGCCGAACTGGTGGAGGAGGAAGATGAGTAGCCTTTAGCCAGGAGGCAGGCTGCCCGGATAGAGAGAAAGGATGCAGAGGCCTTCTCCAAAAGGGCAAAAGTACCGTTGTGCTTGGCGCGGACGACCTGAGTGAGAAAGTCAGGGATGCCACATCCCAACTTGTGCCGACAATTAATTTGATGGCCGAGACGAAGCGAATCCTAAATTTGAGGACTTCTTTCATGAGGGAAATCATCTCCAAGTTCTCTGCCCAGATTATCGAGGTAAACATCCTTCCTCGTTCCGTTCTGTATTCGGATATACAAAACTTTTAACCCATTTTTTTTTGCAGATGGGCTATGTGATGGCCCGGAATAAAGACTTACTGATGAGTCTTCTCTCCGAGGGTGGTCAGACACAGAGACTCCAGAGTCAGGTCACCGAGCTTGAGGCCTCATTGGCAAATAAAGACGAAATTATAAAAACCTGGAGCTGGCCGCGGTAGAGGCTCTTGTAACGAATAAATCTCTCAGGACCGCCGCCTCCCTGGAAAGGAAAAATGCTGAGGCTGCCAAGAAAGATTTGGAGGCTGCCCAGGCTGACAATAGGATCCTGAGGGTGGAGGTGCGAGGGCGAGTCCAATATGAGGGCCAGATGAAGAGATGGAATGAGTTGGGAGGAGCTCATTCAGAGGAAAATGAAGGAGAAATTGAGTGGAGTGGATCCAGAGTGGGATCAAGAGTGGCTTGAGGGGGCCGGACCTACCTATATGGAGCCTATTCATGCGCCGCCATCCAGTTCTGAAGGGAGCTCTCAAAAGAGGAATTCAAAAAATGGCTCCCCACCCGACCAGAAGAAGTGCTGGATCCTGAGCCCATTTCAACCGCTCCAATGTCCCCAGCCCCTAAAGAGAACTAACCCGAGGCTCATGCTCCCGAAGCTACAACTACCGAAACCCCTCCAACCATCCAGGTGGAAGCCATTATCCCTCCTCCCCAGACCGAGCCAAGCCAGCTGCCATCCGGGCCCGTGGAAAAAGAAGCAATTACCCTTGCGCGGGCTGATTAGTAAAAGGGTAACCCGAATAGGGCCCTATGTAAACTTAGATCAAATACATTTTACTTTACTTTTTTTTTGTAATAACTACAATAACTTCTTCCCATAATGCACTTTGCATTCCATCTTCTGCCTTTGTGACTCATTTTGCATGTGATCCTACAACCGACCAACTAGAGTCTGGCCACGCGGGGATGGTCCGTCCCTGAGTCAAAATTAAATACATACGGTGGGACGTAACCCGACCCCGAGCTGAGAAGAACACTTGGCTCTGGGGAACGCTATGTCCCCAGACCGATGAGATAGCCTCGATGGGACGTAACATGACCCCGATATGAGAAGAACACTTGGCTCTGGGGGAATGCCACATCCCCAGACCAATGAGATAGCCTTGGTGGGAGGTAACCCGACCCCGAGCTGAGAAGAACACTTGGCTCTGGGGGAATGCTACGTCCCCATACCGATGAGATAGCCTCGGTGGGACGTAACCCGACCCCGAGCTGAGAATAACACTTGGCTTTTGGGGAATGCTACATCCCCAGACCGATGAGATAGCCTTGGTGGGACGTAACCCGACCCCGAGCTAAGAAGAACATTTGGCCTCGGCGGGACAAATCCAGCCCCGAGCCCAATAAACAATAAGGCCTCGGCAGAACGAATCCAACCCCGAGCCAAATAAACAATAAGGCCTCGGCGGAACGAATCCAGCCCCGAGCCGAATTCTAGCTGAGACTTATACATAAGGGAAGAAACTCAACCTTTGAGGCTCTGCGGGTCCTGGTACGGGCGTCCCTTTGCCAGGTACCGGCGAAAAATAAAACAGAAGTAAAGCAAGGTCAAAACAGTAGAGTTGACTTAGCACATACTCCCTAAAGAGAGAAAAAAGATAACACTAGCACCCTGAGGTAGCGTCCTACCTGGTGCCTCCAAACTCCAAAACATAATTCTGAACCTTACAATTCAACGTCCCGGTAAGCCGGGATACGGATCGGTGAGCGGCCGAGACCCTAAGGGCAAAAACCTCTTCATGGTGGGCCGCTCTAGAGCCTGTATACGTCACGAGGGCAGAAACCTACCTGTGCCATGCTTCTCCTGATCTGAGCGGTCAAGCTAAACCTACGAGGACACACTCCCCGCAGTCGCCTCCCTTAAACAGGTTAGGCAGATTGCTTCACGGGGGAACACCCTCTCCGCGGTCGCCATCCTTGGGTGATACTGCTGACTCGGTTAGGCCGATTGCTTCAAGGGGGAAACAACCTCCCCGCGGTCCACATCCCAAGGTTCTCCACAAAAATAAAAGTTATGGGGTAGTAACGCTCCGGCCTCGGGGGTTTGATAACGACACCCGTGATTGGCGTACCACGAGGGGTTCGTGCTTTTCCCACATGCACTCCATCCCTTGAAGCGTTCCAGATCCTCTAAAATGTAAAGAGCTAGGTCGGAACACTTCCGCCTGGGAGTTTGATAATGACGCCCGTGATTGGCGTGCCGTGTCACGGTTCGCCGTCTTCCCGACCTCAAATCATCCTACGCATCGAGCATTTCCCCAGAATATTGAACATAGCTTTCGGGTCTAATTAAAAAATAAGTAAAATGGACAAGTTTCTTAATTCAAAAGAGAAAGTTCTATTCATATTCTTGGGATCTACTGCCCTTCTACAACTCTTTGTGGGTCATTTAAAGAGTGGCTTTACAGTAAGGTTCTAACCATGATCGGGTCGTCTATGGATCTTCTCAGCTCGATGAAGAGGTCTACTGGAAGTATTTTCTCAACATCTCGGCATTCCAAGGCTTCTTTAGCCGGGTACCGTCCAGCTGTTCAAAAAGATAGGTACTTGGCCTCACAATCTCCACAACTCTATACTGCCATTCCCACTTGGCACCCAACGAGCCCTCCTCTGGTTTTCGGGTGTTATGGGTAACCCTTCATAATACTAGGTCGCCGGAAGGAAGGACCGGGTCCGAACCTTCTTGTCATAGAAATGGGCCATTCTTTGCTGATAGATCACTGTCTTTATAGTCGACTTTTCCCTATTTTATTCGATCAGGTCGAGGTGATTCCTGGCGAGCTCTTCATTCTACCTGTTTTCAAAATGCCGAACCCAGTGTGTAGTCATCCCGATCTCTACTGGAATAACCAATTCACACCCGTAGGCTAAGGAAAATGGAGTTTCCCCTGTGGAATCCTTGCAGGTCGTCCGGTGTGCCCATAATACTTTTGGTAGCTCCTCGACCCATATCCCCTTGCAAGTAGTAACGAGTCGGGCCTTAAGATTTGCCTTGATAGGTTTGTTGGTTACCTCATTTGTCCATTAGACTGGGGGATGGGCAGGTGAAGTGAATCTTATGGAGATTTGAAGGTCCTCAAAGAGCTTCCTGAAACCTTTGTTGTCAAACTGCTTCCCATTATCTGTGATGATGGCTCGTGGAATCCCAAACCTGCAGATAATATTCTTCCTTACAAAGTCAATCGCTCTCTTTTCTGTGATTGCGGACAGGGGTTCTGCTTCCACCCACTTGGTGAAGTAATCAATGGCAACAATTGCATACTTAGCCTTCCCTCGCCCTGACGGCATCAGCCCAATGATATCCAGCCCCCACAGGGTGAACGGCCATGGACTGGATAAAGTAGTCAACGGTTCTGTTGGCTGGTGGTGGATGTTGTCATTTTTCTGGCACCCTTCGCACTTCCGAGCCACCTTTACCCCATCATGATGCATGGTTGGCCAGTAGAACCTTTGCCTCAAAGCTTTAAAGGCAATTGATTGTCCCCCGGCATGACTCCCACAAATCTCTGCATGAATTTCTCTAAGCACATAGTTAGCTTCCTCATCTGCGAGGCATCTCAAGAGTGGCACCGTATAGCCCATTTGGTACAAAACTCCTTCAATTAGGGAAAACTTTGTGCTTTTGTACTTCAACTTCCTTGCCTCCTTCTTTTCCTCGGGTACTTCCCCGGTCTCCAAGTATTTCCCGATCGACTGCATCCAAGAAGAATCATTTTCGGCCTCCAATTCCAACACCACGGGATCTCCCACACTCTTCTCTTGAAGACAGATCAGTGGGATTGTTCTAGGATTTTCCGATCTGATTGACGATGCGAGCCGAGCTAAAGAATCTACCAGATAGTTATCCTCCCGGCCGATCTGCTTAAACTGTACGTTCCCCATTCTTCCAGCCAACTTTTTCACTTCAACCATGTATGCTATCATATTCGTCTCTTTGGCCTGGAACTCTCCATTCAACTACTGGACGGCCAGCTGGAAGTCACTCTTCACAACCACATCACGAACACCCAACACCGTACACAACCTTAAACCGGCCAGAATTGCCTCATACTCGGCATCATTGTTCGTGGCCTCGAAGGCGAATCTCAGGGTGTGTACACTACTTCCTCGCCTTCACCATTTTTGAATACAATCCCGGCCCCACAACCCTGTGAGCTGACAGATCCGTCCACCAACAACTCCCATCCATTTTCCACAACGGTTAAAATCTAGGACCCTTTGAACACAGCCACAAAGTCTACTAAGGCTTGACCATTCACCGCTGCCCTTGGCAGGTAAGAAATGTCATGCTCACTAAGCTCTACCGACCAATTCACCAGTCTACCAGAGACCTCTTGCTTCTGTAGAATCTGTCTCAGAGGATGATCGGTATAAACCCGATGGGATGGGCCTGAGAAAGCAAGGTCGTAATTTTCGGGCGCGCAGTAATTAAGTAAGTAAAGAACATTGGCCCACCAATTCAGGATCGGGTATCTGGTTTCAGCATCTAACAAAGATTTACTAAAAAATACATGGCCTCCTTTAGACTTTATCGGCCTCTTGCACTAAAACTGAGCTCACAACATGCTCAGAAACAGCTAAATATAGGAACAGAGTCTTACCTGGGATCGACTTAGCCAAGAATGGGGGCTGTATCAAATATTGCTTCAATTGCAGGAAAGCCACCTCGCACTCCGCCGTCCATTTGACCTCCCTCTTCGCCTTCTTGATGATCTAAAAGAATGGGTGGCACTTGTCGGTTGCTCATGCATAAACCAATTTAATGCGGCACCCGGATGGATAGGCGTTGAACTTCTTTTACTGTCCCAGGGGATTTTAAATCCAGTACAACTTGGATCTTCTGAGGATTCGCTTCTATGCGTCGGGAGCTCACCATGTAACCCAAAAAACTTTCCTGAGGCCACCCCGAAAGCATATTTCTCCGGGTCTACTATGCTTCCCTCGAGTATGATCATCATAGTCTTCTAACTTCGTTCCTAAGTCAGACATGACAAACCACTCCTCAAATGCATGTATATATCATAACGTACCCATTGTGTCCTCGAGAATTGTCTCTATTCACCAGCCTCATCTTAAATTTGACTCATACAATTAAACGTAATTGATGTGCCGATGAGAGGCTTGAAAATCTTGTTTCACAGCCTCTTAAATGTTGCCTCATCATTTTTAAACCGAAGGGCATCACTTTATAAATATACCCCTAATCGGTGATGAAGGTTGTCTTCTCCTCATCCCCAGGATGCATCTTGACCTGGTTTTGTTAGGAAGCGGCGCGAGTGCGCAGCGAAAAATCAAGAAGAAATTATGATGCCGCTATCCCTTTGCCCAAGACCCATTTGTTTTTATTATTCTATAAGCCTAGGCATGTTACTATATATTCTAAGCATAAAAACTCATAAAATATGCAAAGAACAAAAACCTATACATGCTAACTATCATAAGAAATCTAATTAAAATAAAGAAAGAAAAAGACTTACTTGAACCGAAGACTCCTCCAGTCCTCCCTCCAATCTACAAGCTTTTCTCGAACTCAGCAAGCTCTTCCAAGTTCCAAGGAGCCACCCAAGTGTGTGGCCTCCAAAGATGCACACACCAAAGCGGAACTCAACGGTAAGACTACGCCTTGAGTGCACGGGTATTTTGCCCTTGGTAATAGCCTAGGAAAATACCTCAAAACTCTTAACTCGAGGTTCCTCTAGTCAATTAGACTTAAGGATCCTCAAAATCAGTGGCTTACTCTTAAAATTTAGAGTTGTTCACTTATATAAACCCAAGATATGAAAGGTTTGGTGTAAAAATTTGTAAAGAATTCTTTGGGTTTATATAGGGTCTCCAAAGACAACAAAATTAATTAAGAATCCGATGTGGGATAAATGCTAATTTAATCTTAGCCATTGGATCTTAATTTAGTGGTTTAATGAGATTATAAAACCCTAATAAGAGTTTGGGCCGAATTGGAATTCAAAACAAACAACAAATAAATTTTTTTTTACTATTCACATTTTATTATATTTATTTATTCCAATTCCCAAGTGCCCCCTGTTAGGGATATGCCCTATACCCAACTTGTGGATGGGCTATATGTACATGTATTTGTAATATTTTCATTAATTAATAAAATGGCAATGTTTATTATATGTTATGAATCATCAATACTATAATAAAGCCCTTGGAGTAATAAGACGATGGCTTCCACGCCTTATGAGAATCATTACTCTTAAATGTTCCTAGTAATAGTTTTATGAATAATCTGGGCGTTCACAAAACGGAGAGACTAGCATGATGATATAATTCGCCCTTAAGTGGGGTAGCCGATCTCATAGGCTACTAACGGAGATCCATCCGCTTGGTGTATCACATGGATGCATGAGTTGCTCGTGTCCATCGAATTGACCATCGAAAGTTTTCATATGGAGTGTTTATCCCATGTGTCTGTGAGAACTTTCATGTATCGATTATATAACTAGTCCTTAGACTTGAGGTCTTTACAATCTTATGTTTGGATCAAATAACTTTGGCATTCTCCTTCTCCGGTTCAAAAGATCCGGTCATAAGGGTATGATTGGGTCATTTGTTGAAACACATGAAGTTTGTAAAGATACAACAGAGAATCGCCACTCTCTCGGATAATATTTTCTTATAAGAGTAGTATTCCAGTTCGCGAGTTGATATGTGTGATCAGTGCTTGATATTGTGGCCACAGTGGAAGAATCATGTGAGATTCTTGGGTTAGCACAATTCATGACACTATCAACATCATACCTTTGACCATATGGGTAGACACTTTCCGTACCCTAGGTCAATATGTGGGGATACAATGAGGCGAGGGACCGTATCATATGTAAATCACATATAATATGGTTATATATATATTTCCTTCTCATTTGGGGGCCTTGGCATGTTGCTAGATGTCAACCTTGGTCATTGAAATCAAACGACCATCTGATGGGGGGATAATTTATGTTCGATTAATTATCACGATTCATTTCATGTCCAACTTGAGGGAAACCCCAAAGGTCACACATAACAAAGTCGAATCAATGGTTAACAGTGCACAGTACAAATATAACATCATATATGATTGCTGTGGGATTGTTCATAAATGGTTCAATGTGTTTAATTATTGAACAGATCATTTATGAGGTTCCATAGTGGCTTAGGGATTGGTGAATGACGATGGGGGCACTTTGGGAATTGGAATAAAAAAAATTACTATTCACATGAATAGTGAATTTTTTTATATTTGTTTTGAATTCCAATTCAGCCCAAACTCTTATTAAGGTTTTATAATCTCATTAAACCACTAAATTAAGATCCAATGGCTAAGATTAAATTAGCTTTTATCCCACATCGGATTCTTAATTAATTTTGTTGTCTTTGAAGCACTATATAAACCCAAAGAATTCTCCACAAATTTGCTACACCAAAACCTTTCATATCTTGGGTTTATATAAGTGAGCAACTCTAAAGTTTAAGAGTAAGCCACTGATTTTGAGGATCCTTAAGTCTAATTGACTAGAGGAACCTCGAGTTAAAAGTTTTGAAGTATTTGCCTAGGCTAGCACCAAGGGCAAAATACCCGTGCACTCAAGGCGTAGTCTTGCCGTTGAGTTTTGGTTTGGTTGTGCATCTTTGGAGGCCACACTTGGGTGGCTCTTTGAAATGTGGAAGAGCTTGCTGATTTCGAGAAAAGCTTGTAGATTGGAGGGAGGACTGGAGGAGTCTTCGGTTTAAGTACGTCTTTTTCTTTCTTTATTTTAATTAGAATTCTTAAGATAGTTAGCATGTTTAGGTTTATGTTCTTTTCATGTTTTATGAGTTTTATGCTTAGAATATATAGTAACATGCCTAGGCTTGTAGAATAATCAAAACAAATAGGTCTTGGGCAAGGGGAAAGAGGCATCATAATTTTTAATTTTCCGTTGCGCACTCGCGGCCGCTTCCCAACAGTGGTATCAGAGCATCGTTTTTGATTGATTAGTTCTCACTCGTTTGAACTCGAAATTGGGTGTTTAAAAGCTCGTTGGAAAACTAACACCCTGAACATAATTTTAGGCACAAGTTTTTCATGATTTGGTTAAGAGTTGAATTGTGAAATTGCATTTTAAGTTCACGCGTCTGCAGAAAAAACGTGTATAGTAAATTTATTTGAATAAAATAAAATGCAATATCATAATTAAATATTATTCAAAGTTATTTAATGCCTAAAATAATTCCAACATATTAAACTCATATGCTTGATGATTAGAATTGGCATGATTATTTTAGGGTGCAAACATCTAGAGACTTTCTAAGGAAATAGAGAGTGTATTGCTTATCTCTTAGCTAAGTAATTATTCCGTGATGAACTTAGAGATTTATTACCTTTAAGGCTAATAAATATAAATCACTTGTTTATAATAAAAGACATTATAAAAGATACAAGTGGGGTGGGACCAAGGCGTTAATAAAACTTTCCAAACTAAAGTTAATTTAACCAAAGGTATTACTAGAGTTAGATAATGATTTGGTGTCTTCCTTCACTCACTACCTTTTTATAGTCAAGAGGAAAAGCTGTGAAGACATCTAGATAATCATTTACTCAAAGCTTACCTTAAAGCATATTTAAAGTATTGGACTAATTTGGAGGATCTATTGTTTATTCCTGTCACCAAGGCAATAAGAGCCTAAGAGGTAAGGGTATTTAAGAGAGTTCGCTCCACCATCTCTCTGGGGAATTTTTAATGGAGGAATCCATTTGACAGTTATTCACTTAAATTTGCTAAAATCCTCAATAATAATTTAAGTCTAAAATTTGCCTCCCATTGTAAAGTATAGACCTAAATGGCTTAAACTGTATTGGCAGGACTAGGCTTTACTAGACTGACCAATACCAATTTGTCCCTAAATCGTACTATTGACAATGGTTTGACTTTTCTGAGTCATAAGACGCAGCGACCCTTAGGCGTGGTCTTATAACTTAGTGGCAAATATTGGGTGTCCACAAGGACTAGCATAAGCTATGGCATGTTTGATTGCCCAACCTAATGATCAGGGAATTGTGATTTATATCATAAATTGGATGGGAACCTACCTAATTATCATATTTTATAACGACCGGCCCTAGTCGGAGTTATGAAATGATGATAATATGATCCTTGCCCACAAGAAATCCATCATATTGGGGTTGATGCGATTTGCTTAAAATTTTAAAACAATTGAGTGTGAGCAACTTTATAATAATAAAAGCCCATGTTATTATAAAACATTAATGAAAACATATTCCTAATTTTAACATTCTCTCTTAACATGTGGGTTAAAATATTTCACAAACATTCAAATGGCAAATAGAATATCACTTATTCCATCCTTGATGAGCATAAGCTCAAATGGGACAACTGCAATGACTGGTTTAGAAACCTTAAAATTGTCTTACGACAAGAAAATATTTTCTATGTTCTTGAAAGACCATTTCCCCCTGAACCCACAGAAGATGCTGACCAAAATACATTTGATGCTTGGAAGAAACATGTCGATGATGATGAGCAAGCTGTTTTCATAATGCTTGGCTCTATGTCAGACGAACTTGAGAAAGCTCATGAAAATATGGATGCTCAAACCATCATCTTTCACTTGAAGGAGTTGTATGCATCTTCCGTTCATACCGTGAGATTCCAAGTGTCATGTGCCTTATTCCAAACAAGGTATAATGAAGGATCTGTTAGTGGACATGTGCTTAAGATGATTGGCCACATTGAAAAATTGGCCAACCTCGGGTTCATCATGGATCACGAGATAGGTCAAGATCTAATTCTTTAGTCCTTACCAAAAGATTTCTCTAACTTTATTATGCAGTTTCATCTGTCTGATAAAAAAGCTACTTTAGCAAAATTGCACAATCTGATAAAGCAAGCAGAGAAGGACTTGAAACAGGAGCTTAAAACTTCTGCCATGCTTACGGGTACGGACCTGAAACCACGAGGCCCAAAGAAAAATAAGGGCAAGGCCAAGGCTCCAGATCACCTAAAGCCTAATGGTAAGGTGGAGAAGAAAAAGGGAAATGGGAAATGTTTCTTTTGTGGAAAGAAGGGTCATTGGAAGAAAGACTGCAGATCCTTGAAATCCAAGGAAGCTAGGGAAGCCCAAGAGGCCAAGAAGCCCAATGCTTCAGGTATGTTGTATATGATTGAACTATATTCTCAAAACTATGAACCTTCTACTTGGGTGCTTGACACCGGTTGTGGGACTCACTTGTGTAACAATGTGCAGGGCCTGAGAAATAGTAGGAGATTCCATCATGGGGAGGTTGACTTACGCATGGGTAATGGAGCAAAATTGGCTGCATTGTGCGTGGGGACTTATTCATTAGTTTTGCCGAATGGTTTAGTTTTAGACTTAGAAGATTGTGTTTATGTACCTTCTCTAGTAAACAACATCATTTCAATTTCTTCTTTATGTAATAAAGGCTTTTCATGCCTAATAAGTTGTAATGAATGTTCTATTTATTTCAATGAAATAAAATATGGAGATGGTATTTTGAATAATGGTATCTATGTCTTACAAACTGACAAAGAATGTTCAACCTCTAATAAATACAACGTTAACTCGAATAATCTCAATGAATCACTTCTATGGCACAGTCGCTTAGGTCATATCAATGAAACAAGATTAACTAAGCTACATAAGGATGTGTATTTCAGACCCTTCAAATATAAACCTTATGGAACTTGTGAGTCTTATTTACTTGGTAAAATGACCAAATTACCCTTCAAAGGTAAAGGACATCGTGCAGCGGAGACATTAGAACTCATACACTCTGATGTATGCAGACCAATATCAGTCACCGCTAGAGGTGGATTCTCCTACTTCATTACCTTTATCGATGATCATTTGCGATATGGGTATGTGTACCTTATGCAGTACAAATCTGAAGCCTTTGAGAAATTCAAATACTTCAAGGCTGAAGTAGAAAACCAGCTTAATAAAAGTATTAAGTCACTAAGGTCTGACCGAGGTGGTGAATACTTAAGCAATGAATTTCAAGATTACTTGAGTGAAAATGGCATTGTTTCCCAGTGGACTCCTTCGGGAACTCCATAGCATAATGAGGTCTCCGAAATGAGAAATCAGACATTATTAGATATGGTCCGATCAATGATGCCTGGCACGGATCTACCTCTTTCATTTTGGGTCTTACTTTAGAAACTGCAACACTACTACTAAACCAAGTTCCTTCCAAGACTGTTAGTCAAACATCATATGAGTTATGGTCTGGGAAACATCCTAGTCTTAGTTATCTAAGAATTTGGGGATGTGACGCATATGTCAAGCTCACACAAACTAACAAATTGGATGATAGGGTAGTTAAATATAAGTTTGTAAGATATGCCTTGAACTCAAGAGCATACGTGTTCTACGTCCCAAATGAACAAAGAACATTTGTCTCACGAAATGCTAAATTTCTAGAGAATGAATTAGTTCTCAAGAAATATAGTGGGAGTAGACTTGACCTCGATGGGGTACGAGAAGAAAAAACTAACATAGAACTAAACTCATGCCCCTAAAAATGGCAGCGACGGAACAACCATAAGGTTATGAACTCAGAAGGTTTGGTAGGGAAAGACACGAGCCTGAAAAATATGGTTTCTATATTGATGAGGAACATGATCAGGTCATTGATAATGACGATCCCACCAGTTATGATGAAGCAATGTGTGACATTGATTAAGTCAAGTGGCTTGAGGCCATTAAATCTGAAATAGACTCTATGTATCAGAATCAAGTCTGAGACTTGGTAGATGCATCTGAAGGGATAAAACCAAAAGGCTGCGAGTGGATTTACAAGCGTAAAACTGATGCTGAAGGCAACATCCAAACCTATAAGGCTAGGTTGGTGGGGAAAGGTTATAGACAAATCCAAGGAATTGACTATGACGAAACCTTCTCACATGTTGCAATGATAAAGTCCATTCGAATTTTACTGGCACTAGCTGCACACTTTGATTATGAGATTTGGCAGATGGATGTCAAAACAGCTTTCCTTAATGGGAACCTCTTAGAGGAAGTCTATATGATACAACCTAATGGGTTTGCATCTAAGGATGATCATAATAAAGTATGCAAGCTTAAACGATCCATTTATGGACTCAAGAAAGCCTCCGGAAGTTGGAATATACAATTTGATGAGACAATCAAAGAATTTGACTTCATCAAAATGTAGATGAGCCTTGTGTTTACAGGAAAAGTAGTGGGAGTGCTGTTGTATTTCTGTATTATATGTCGATGACATATTAATCATCGGGAATGATATTCCCATGATGCAAGCCACTAAGCAATGGTTATCTCAGAATTTCTCCATGAAAGATTTGGGAGAAGCACCTACATCCTCCTCGACATTAAGATCTATCGTAATAGATCTAAGAGGTTGTTAGGACTTTCTCAATCTACGTACATAGATAAAGTTTTGAAAAGATTCAAAATGGAAGATTCCAAAAGAGGTAATTTACCTACTTGTCATGGAATCAAATTATCTAAGAGCAATGTCCACATACTCATTCAGATAGAGAGCGTATGAGTAGAATCCATTATGCTTCAGTAATAGGATCGATCATGTACGCCATGCCATGTACAAGACATGATGTCTCTTATGCTCTTAGCATAACGAGCAGGTATCAGACAAATCCTGGTGATCAACACTGGGTACCTGTCAAAATAATCCTCAAGTATCTGAGAAGAACTAAGGATGTGTTTTTGACATACGAAGATTGTTCTGAGATGAAAGTCATTGGTTACTGTGATGCGAGCTTTCAGACCGATAAGAATGACAGCAGATCACAAACATGATATCTATTTACTTTGAATAGCGGAGCTGTCAGTTGGAAAAGCTCAAAGGAGTCAACTATAGCGGACTCCACCACTGAAGCTGAGTATATTGCAGCATCTGAGGCAGCTAAAGAAGCAGTCTGGATAAAGAAGTTCATCACGGAACTGTAAGTGCTTCCCGTGATAGAGAATGGCGTCACGATGTATTGTGACAACATGGGCGCCATTGCTCAATCAAAGGAACCAAGGTCCCACCAGAAATCCAAGTATGTACTCAGACGATTTCATCTCATCAAGGAGATTGTTGAGAGAAAATAAGTTATTATAGAGAAATTACCCACATAAGATAATCTTGCAGATTCTCTAACTAAAGGGTTGACTCAACAAAAGCATGATAGGCACACCCGATAGTATGGTGTCCAGATTCATACTAGTTGGTTATAGTGCAAGTGAGAGATTGTTAGGGATATGCCCTATACCCAACTTGTGGATGGGCTATATGTACATGTATTTGTAATATTTTCATTAATTAATAAAATGACAATCTTTATTATACATGTCTTACATAACTTATATGAATCATCAACACTGTAATAAAGCCCTTGGAGTAATAAGACGATGGCTTTCACGCCTTATGAGAATCATTACTCTTAAATGTTCCTAGTCATAGTTTTGTGAATAATCTAGGCATTCACAAAGCGGAGAGACTAGCATGATGATATGATCCGCCCTTAAGTGGGGTAGCCGATCTCATAGGCTACTAATGGAGATCCGTCCGCTTGGTGTATCACATGGATGCATGAGTTGCTCGTGTCCATCGAACTGACCACCGAAAGTTTTCATATGGAGTGTTTATCCCATTTTTCTGTGAGAACTTTCATGTATCGATTATATGATTAGTCCTTAGACTTGAGGTCTTTTCAATCTTATGTGTGGATCAAATAAATTTGATATTCTCCTTCCCCAGTTCAAAATATCCAGTCATATGGGTATGATTGTGTCATTTGTTGAAACAGATGAAGTTTGTAAAGATACAATAGAGAATCGCCACTCTCTTGGATAATATTTTCTTATAAGAGGAGTATTCCAGTTCGCGGGTTGATATGTGTGATCAGTGCTTGAGACTGTGCCCACAACAGAAGAATCATGTGAGATTCTTGGGTTAGCACGATTTATGACACGATCAACATCATACCTTTGACCATATGGGTAGACACTTTCCGTACCCTAGGTCAATAGGTGGGGATACAGTGAGGTGATGGATCGTATCAAATGTAAATCACATACAGAATCAGTATATATATCTTTCCTTCTCATTTGGGGGCCTTGGCATATTGCTAGATGTCAACCTTGGTCATTGAAATCGAACGACCATCTGATCGGAGGATAATTTACAAATCCCTAAGCCACTATGGAACCTCATAAATGATTTGTTCAATAATTAAACACATTGAACCATTTATGAACAATTCCTACAAGCTCAATATATATGTTGTTAAATTTGTACTGTGCAATGTTAACCATTGATTTCGACTTTGTTGTGTGTGACCTTTTGGGTTCCCCTCAAGTTGGACATGAAATGAATCGTGATAATTTAATCGAACATAAATTATCCTCTGATTAGATGGTCGTTTGATTTCAATGACCAAGGTTGACATCTAGCAACATGCCAAGGCCCCCAATGAAAAGGAAAGATATATATATACCCATTCTGTATGTGATTTACATATGATACGGTCCCTCGCCTCACTGTATCCCCACCGTTTGACCTAGCGTATGGAAAATGTCTACCCATATAGTCAAAGGTATGATGTTGATAGTGTCTTGAATCGTGCTAACCCAAGAATCTCACATGATTTTTCCACTGCGGCCACAGTCTTAAGCACTGATCACACATATCAACCCGCGAACTGGAATACTACTCTTATAAGAAAATATTATCTGAGAGAGTGGTGATTCTCTGTTGTATCTTTACAAACTTCATTTGTTTCAACAAATGACCCAATCATACCCTTATGACCGGATCTTTTGAACTAGGGAAGGAGAATATCAAAGTTATTTGATCCACACATAAGATTGTAAAGACCTCAAGTCTAAGGACTAGTCATACAATCGATACATGAAAGTTCTCACAGACACATGGGATAAACACTCCATGTGAAAACTTTCGGCTGTCAGTTTGATGGACACAAGCAACTCATGCATCAATATGATACACCAAGCAGACAGATCTCCACTAGTAGCCTAGGATTATCATATCATCATGCTAGTCTCTCCGCTTTGTGAATGCCCAGATTATTCACAAAACTATGACTAGGAACTTTTAAGAGTAATGATTCTCATAAGGTGTGGAAGCCATCATCTTATTACTCCAATGGCTTTATTACACTGTTTGATGATAGACATACCCAAGAGTATGGTGTCCAGATTCATACTAGTTGGATATAGTGCATGTGGGAGATTGTTAGGGATATGCCCTATACCCAACTTATGGATGGGCTATATGTACATGTATTTGTAATATTTTCATTAATTAATAAATTGGCAATCTTTATTATATGTGTCTTACATAACTTATATGAATCATCAAACACTGTATTAAAATCTACATCCTCAAAATGAAGATTTTGGAGCATGCATTGCACATATGTTTGAAGAAGAGCTACCCAAGCCGTTCATACCAACCACAGAGGATGAAGGCCTACAAACAGACATATCTTTACACACTCAGGTTGACACTTATGGAGCATGCATTACGCATATGTCAGATGAAGAGCTGATTGTAGAAATGTTAAAATACATATGTGAAGAAAAGGTGGAGCAAAGAGCAGGACAAATGGACGAGCAAATGTCTGACCACATTGAAGATCTCATGTATTCAGGAGAAACATCATTGTATTGGGGAGTACAAATAAAAGACACCGCCCAAAAGCTTGACCAAATGACACTCTCATTCAAAGTCAAGCACCATACGAGACCTCCTGATTTTCTTTCTTTCTTTTCATGAACCACTGGAGCAACAAAGCTTAAGAAGGTGGCTCGAGCACCAAGTCAGATAAAATTCTTTTGGCCACCTCACCGTTGGAAGAGACTCTTCAAAAGCAACGCTCATGGATTGTCTTTAATAGGACATCCAAAATCACACTGAAACCTCCTTGATGGATGGACTTCAGTCACTGCTGGCTGAAGACGAAAAATTTAGCGCTAGAGGGGAGGCAACCTATGCAAAATTTTTATTTTTATTTAAAATTCAATTTTTGTATTTTGTTTATACATGCTGTAGAATTTTTAATTTTGTGTGTTATTTTTGTAGGAAAAAGCACAAACAGAGCATTTAAGGCAGAACAAGACAGAATGAATGGTGTTAGACAATCACAAAGAATAGATGTAATTCATTGGTGGTGGTTGAGTAAGGAATGAATTCTTGATACACATCCTAATGGATTTATATACCACGAGTGGCGTATCGCGTATATAATTCTGTTGCCTTAAATAATTGCTTTGATGTTGTGATTTCCTTTATTCTCGCCGACAAGATTTATACTTTTTGACTTTCACTTCACGATTTATTTTAACGTTCATCTAATAATTGTCATTTGGCAGGTACTAGTGCTATTATTACTCACCCTTTTTCATGATCTATAAATTCAGCTCGTCATTCTTCTCTTCGACACATCCAGATAAAAATTCAGAAAAGAGAGAAATGGAAACTACTTCCAAGCGACAAGTTACTCATTTCTGTGTGTTTTTTGGATCTAATTGTGGGTCCAAACCAGAATTTATAGAGGCCGTAAAAGAATTGGGAAGAGTTATTGTAGAATGAAACATGCACTTAGTATATGGCAGTGGCAATCTTGGTTTGATGGGATGTGTTTCAAAAGCTGTGCAAGAAGGTGTCATCCATATTTTGGGAATCATTCCAAAACCATTAGCAGATACAGACCTCATCAGAGACTCAAATGGTGAGGAATGCATTTTCTCGAGCATGTCTGAACAACTTATTGAAATGGTCAATCATGCTGATGCTTTCATTGCTTAACCAGGCGGCTAGGCACGTTGGAAGAATATTCACCCAATTACATAATACAATAAAGAAACCTCATTAACATTGAGGGGAATTGGTGAGAAGAGAATTCAAGAGTCATGAGATAAAGGTTGGACACGCAGGTCCAATTTAATAAATTCTAAATTTATTACAACAATTTCCAAAATTGCCCCACCCATCTAATATACATCCGATATATATTATTCATACAATACATCCATGTATTCACACAAAGCATGTTATTCAATCAATCTAATCCAATTAATTAATCTTTGAATTAAATGATCATCCAATGTTCAAACAACGATTTGATTTGCGCGAGTCCAAATCGTTTAAGATAAGTACTCAAAGTGCGTATTCTTAGATTATATCGAACTATAATTTTAAATCCGATTTAATTTGTATTCAATACTAATTCCTATTTAATTTCCAATTAAATAATTACACTTTATTATTGTGCTTTACTTACGACTTAGATTCTAAATCTAATCTTAATGGGTCTCAAAGGCCCAATTAACATCCAATGTCAATTTAATTAAAGTCCAATGGGCTTTTAATTAATTCATAAGGCATGGGCTTTGGCCAAAGTGGGTTCAACCCAAATGCCAAGGCCCAATAAAGGAATCACCTTATTTGCCATAAAACTAATTTCGGCCCATTTGCCCAATTAAATATTTAAAGGCCCATTTATTATATTTGGACTTTATGGAATGGTTTTAGGCCCAATTTGGATCCAATCCAATTGTCCTAAACCAACTTGGCCCAACCAAGTCCATAAGACCCAAATATTACATCAATAGCCCAATTCCAAATTGAAGCCTAATTAATTAAATTCCAATATTCCAAATATCATAATTTTTTAATTAAAGTATATAGCCATAATTAATTAGTTAAATTAACATTTCCAAAACACCAAATTAATTAATTAATCATGCTTTATCATTTTCAGTACATGTCCTACATATTGAAGCAAAAAATCAACTCATAACATTCTTCTCCTCATAAGATACAAACTTGTTAGGCCATTTTAACGGGACGAGTTTATGTCTTATGCCGATTGAGCCAAAAGTTTTCAAAATGCCGATGGGCCATTTTGTGTTTGGCCCCCTAACATTTGAAGTTGTTTAGCCACATTATCGCAAAAGTGTAAACAGTTGGGCCTTTTTCAACTGGGGCATTTGCACCTCGCAATAATGATTGAATGCTTTGAAATGATAATGGGCCAACTTGTATGAAAACCATGATGGGCTTAGAAAGTCCAAACATGATCCAAATATTCCAGAAGCATGAGTCTGATATCAGCAATGGCTTTCATTTCATTCCAGAAGATACGCCTTGTTATGACTATTTGTATACTTTTGGATATCTGCAAGTCCATCCCCAAAACCGTGATTACCAAAGGCCCAATTCGGCATTTCTAGACAATGACACGATCCCATAATAGGCTTCGTCCATGTTGTAAATGGGCAGTCTTTGTCTTTTACTGATTGAATAGACTGAGGTACAAGGTTCACCTTTGTAGCGTAGGAGAGAACGATTTTGCGTACCCTACATTGGTACATAAAATAAGCCATACCTAGGACAAAAATGGACTTACCATGAATATGGGAGGAATAAGTGTTGGGGTTCTCCTATCCATGCCAAGGATCTATTAAGCATAAATATGTGTGAATAATCAATGAAGTTTGTGGAAAAATGACTTACATTGATCGCTATTGGATGTTGAGATAATAAAATTTCCAACCGTTATGTAGTGCTCCAAGCTCTCCTTTGTATGAATGGTTTTAGCTCCAAGCTTGATCTTTGAATTCCAAACACAATGGGATAGTTTCCCTATCACTTTTGTAGACTCTTTAATGTGCTAGCAATGGAAAAATTTTTGCAACAAATCTTCCCTTTGGTAGAGAGCAACTCTCGGCATCTTGGAGAAAGAGAGGGAGTGAGTTTCGGCCTTGGTGAAAAAAAAATGAGAGAGTGAGAAGTGTTTTGATTTTCCAAAATCAAGTAAACTAATACCAAACTTCAAAAGTTAGTATAAAGTCAATCACACATCAAAAGAAATAAGGTAATGTGTTTTTACAAGTCAAACCAACTAACAACTTTCATCACCATAAAGTAAGTGTATTGAAAGTGATGTGACTAGTGGGCCCCACTTTAATTCAAAATCCAAGTGGGCCCTCACAAACAAAACACATTTCGGGCTCGGGTTTCGTTAATTCTGAATTACGAATTTTTCAATCCGCGACTTAATTAAATCAATTTAATTAAATAATAATGCCTCACAAAATTATTATGAAGTCGCTCGTGAATTAATTCTAAATTAATTCGTTCGCCCGAATTAAAATCCAATTTTAATTCCGCTTTGAAATCTAATTTCATTTAATATATCGAATATATTATTTAATTGATTAATTCCAATTAATCGTTCTCTCTCTACTAATAGATTTTACCAGATAATTCTTGTCGCAGTTAATCCTAGATTAATTTTCTCCTCTCTCATATTATCCTAGATTAAATCTGTTTGAGTCAAACGTCATCGGTTAATCTTTGGGAAGCGACCCAAGAGATCCCTGGATATGTTGGCAGTAAATACGGTCATCAGACTATCCGAATACGTGCGTACCCGGTACCACGTTCCTACCAATTTACATGACATGGTTGGCTTCTAGCAAAGCATCGTGCCTTCCCAATTCTCCAGAAATATTCTTTAAAGGAACATATAATCTTTGTCAGGCGTAGTATACATAGTATTGCGTATTACGATCCAGTATCATATGTCACATGCAAGGACTGGGGCTGGAATTGTGTCCTGCCTCGTACGAAGCATATTCGGATCGCTGATAACTAGTCTCTATAATCGGATAATCATGACCTAGTCATATTATCCGATGACTACAGTACTTAAGAGTACTAGTTCCGTATCCTACGTGATCATCATCTCCATATGACTGAAGTGATACTCCATCTTGACATCACACCACCAATACATTATTCTCAGTATACCCAGAAGAGCGTACACAGAACCTGTTAAAGCCCCGGACGACCAAAACCAAGTATACTGATTGTCGCAAGTATTAGCGATGCAAGTCTCAGGTTAAGATCAAATACACCTACCCTGATTCGGATTCCCATAGACACATAGTCACCTTGTTGGAGTCTCTAAGGTCCAAGGATCATTATCAAGCAATGAAAACAAGTGAATACACAAAGGAGAATGGCGAAATCATACTCACAATGAACGGATTGGATGCTATGAAGAACAAAACATTTTCTTTCCCTCTTTTGGAAGTCAGGCAGTGAGCATTCGGCAGTGTGCAGTCCACGGTTTTTCTTCCTCAAAATCGGTCCAAGCTCCAAGCCTTAGGGGTGGTGATTCATGCTCACAAGTTGGTTTCCCTATCACCTTTGAATGTCCTCATTTGGGTGCTAGCACTAGGTGATTTTGGCCACAAAAACCACCATTTTCTCACTGTAATTTTCGGTAAAACCAGTAGGTTTTGGAGAAGAAAACTCAGCCCCTTGGGCGTGAGATGCAAGAGAAGAGAGAGAGAGAAAAAGTTTGTTTTTGGCTCCAAAAGAAAAACGTGAACCAAAAAGAGATAAAATGTGTATATATAGATAAATTGTTTTTCCAAAAAAATTTAAACATATACCTAATACCACTTTCAAAGTCAACAAAAATTTGGCTCCAAAAATGGCATTAATTGCTTCCACCAACTCATATCAATCACAAGTGACAACTAGTCACATCACTCAAAGTGACATGTGATTTGACGCTTGATGCGACTAGCGATTTGACGCTTGATTTGACTTACGTGCCGCACTCGAATTCGAAATGCGAATGCGCTCGCAAACAATTCCGGGCTCGGGTTCACTAATTCCAAATTAACAAATTTTCCATTGCGACGCAATTAAATGATTATACCTAGCGAAATCACTATTCACGTCGCTAACGAATTAATTCTAAATTAACTCTTTCGCCCGAATTAAAATCCGATTTTAATTCCGCGTCGAAATCCAATTTCTTATAATATATCAAATATAATTACTCAATCGATTAATTCCAAATTAATCGTTTCTCTCTTTATTGATATTTTATCCCAGATAAAATATCTCCGCAATTAATCCCAATTAATTCTTCTCTCGTCTAATTAATCCCAGATTAATTAAAGTGCGAGTCATACGTCATCGGTGAATCTTCGGGAAGCGACCCATGAGATCCCTGGATATGTTGGCAGTAAATCGGTCGTCGGACTATCCGAACACGTAAGTACCTATCTACTACGTTTTACCGATTTACAAGACAAGGTGGCTTCTAGCAAAGCGCCATGCCTACCCAATTCTCCAGAAACATGCTTACAGGAATAAGCGATCTATATCAGGCGTAGTATACGTAGTATTGCGTATGTCGATCCAGTATCGGATGATCACGTGCTAGCCTGGGGCTGGAGTTTGTGTCGCCCCGTACGAAGCACATGTCGGATGTCTGAGTAACTAGTCTCTATAATCGGATAATCATGACCTTGTCATAATATCCCGATAGATGCAGCATTTACGAGACCAGCCCGTATCCTACGTGACCATCATCTCCACTATGACTGGAGTGACACTTCCGTCTTGACATCACACCCAACACACTACGATTCTCAATATACCCAGCATAGGCGTACACAGAACCTGTTAAAGCCCTGGACGACCGCAACCAAAGTATATTGATTGTCGCAAGTATTAGCGGTGCAAGTCTCAGGTTAAGACCAAATACACCTACCCTGATTTCGGACTTCCATAGACACATAGTCATACTACCAATGGAATTCCGAGGGGTCTATCCAGAGCGAAGCTGTTTCCCGTACCATCGGTAAAACACAACCTCCTATTACACTTGCATGAGTATCCTATAACCCAAATATATGAGAACTATGTTATTGTGCCTCACAACGCGCACAAGTGTAATACTAGTCTTTTACGCATTTATCGATGTCCAATCTCGATAGCTCTCACTAGGGATATTTAATGATTATATCCTTCGTGGACTGATACTGTCTCATATCATTCTCAATCCAGGAACTAATCATAGGGACCTCCTATCATTTATACATCTAGGTGATCTAATCACAAATGATAAGAGTGCAATCTCCTTTGTCACATAGTTAATTTGTACAATAACACCATGATCTGTATAAATAGTGACGCTGTGGGTCATAATTGTCCAACAATCTCCCACTTGGCCTATAGCCTGTCACTCGAGTGTCTTACACCCAAACTATGTACGGTTGGCTCAAACTGCTGAGAAAATGCTTTCGTCAGCGGATTTGTATGATTATCGTCTAATGTGATTTATTCGATCATCACATCGCCACGATGTATGATCCGAACGAATCAGATGAATATCGAAGTATTTTCTGGATCGTTGATGAGACCATAATTCTTTAGCCTGTGCTGACGCCTAGCTCAGCTGCTAACAAAATTATATCTAATCTAATTAGATTTATTATCGACCCAAATGGCTTCTATTGCTGCCTCAGCTGCAGCAATAACCCGCATTTTTTTTATTCGGTAACAGTATCTTGCTTGGAAGATTTCCAGCTCACTGTATCGTTATTCAAACTGTATAGTACCGTTTTGCGACTTATAGTCATTTTTCGGGTTAAGAAACTTGCAGTAGTGATCCTAGTCACTTCAAGTTCTCTTTCTCCACATATTAAGACAACATCCTTAGTTCTCTAAGATACTAACAGATGTTCTTAATATCAATCCAGTGACTATCACATGGATTGGCCTGTTTGTGAATCCATATGCTCAAAGCGTATGAGACCCAGGTGAGTACATTTTCAATGTACGAGTTCTCGGAGAGTATTAACAACTTTAATCTTTTCCAGAAGATCTTTATTCCTAGAACAAAGGTTGTTTCTCACAAGAATTCCACGGAAATTTTTCTATGAAAGCCAAGCTTTCGCGATTGTATTATGGGAATATCATTTCCATGAAATGACATATATTATCATTATTTATAGGATAAGCCACTGTCAGTGCGCTCCCACTAACCTCTTTATATACACAAGAATCATTTCGTTTGAATTAAATCATAAACCATTATGATTACATCAAAACGATAATTCCAAGAACCTAATGCTTGCTTTCAATCCAAACATGGATCGAATAACCCGCAAACCTTGTTTGCTAGTTTTGGTACGACAAAACCGTCAGGATGTTGTAAACATCCTCCAAAACGTTTCCTTTTCAGGAAAGCGATTTTCCCGTTAAGCTGACACATTTCATAAATGAAACATGCAGCGTTAGCAAGCATTATCCAAATGGATTTACCGTGGCAACAGGTAAAAGGTTGAATCGCAATCAACACAATGTTGATAACGATACCTTTCCATTACAAGCCTAGCTTAGTATGTTGGTATGTTGTCATCCATGTATGTCTTCCTTGAAGACTTATATAGTACCAGTAGGCACAATGCCTTGCGGTACATCAACTAGTATCCAAACTTGTTGATATACATGGAATCCATTTCGGACTCATGACACTTTGCATAATAGGGAGTCGATACCTTGTATCACTTCCTCATACGTAGTCAGTTGGTATTCCTCAAAAGATTGACATCTTTATGAGGTGAGATCAGAAACCCATACCCACAGGTTGTTTTCTGACTCTCTCCGACTACGCGGTTCTTGTGTATTCGAAGATTATGGTAATAGTTTCATCCTTGATGAACTATTGATGTTCCATTAAGATCTGTGCCTGAAATAGTATCTACTCCGATTTTCATCGAGTTTTACTATCCTCCCCCACTTACCACTGCATATCGGTATTCCTCTTAGGAAACCGAATGGTGAGCAACAATTAAATTGTTCTCAAGTGAGTTGTATAAGTACTATATTTGGTATCCCTAGGATAACCTACAATTGGCACTTATCCAATTTGGGTTTTTAGTTTGGTATCATCCAAACATATGCCTAGCATACCCAAAATTCAAGAATGGGAAACCCGTTTCTTTCATGTTCATATCTAATATGAATATCTGTCAACAGATTTTATGGAACCTTATTCAAATAAGTTCTGCACTGTTAATGCTTATCCGTTGAAGGAAATGGTAGCTCAGAGCGACTCATGATTACCTTATCATGTCCAACAAAATTCGGTTTATCCGTTCGGACACACCGTCAAAATGACGTTTTCGGAGGAGTCCTCATTGAAAGAATACTATACTCTTTTAAGTATTTTAGAAACTTATTGCTTAAGTATTTTCCATTACGGTCTTACCGTGACGGTTTAATACTTTAGCCGATCTGTTTGTCTATTTCGTGTCGAAACTGTAAAAGTTTCTGATTTGTGTTTTAAAAAGAAACACATAACCATAACGCGATGCCACATCCGTAAAGGTCACGAAATATATAATACCACATCTAGCCTAGCTAGACATGGGGCCCACTTGCTTCACTATGAACTAGGGCTAACAGATCGGTGGCATTTACACTTTTACCAAGTAAATAGTGTTTTAGGCACTTTGCCCAATAAACTAGATTTGTAGACTTTATTTGAATGGGATCAAATTAGTCCTAGTACCTACTCTTCGAAAGTGTGGATATACAATTCTTGTTTAATTGTGTCCCCGACAAGAATGCCACAATTAGTTTCTTCTAATCAAATCAGTTTGAGCCATTTGTTTGTCATGTTATGTTTTTGAGATTTATTCATATTCAAAATATAAATTTTTGTTATTCACATCTAATGTGTTTATCTCAATATCATCTTTATAAATAAAACACTTTAGTGTTCTAGAATATAAAGGTTCATCCGCAACGGATTAAACACTGATATGGAGATAATGTTTCTAGTCAAACTAGTTACATTATAACAGTTTCCAAATTTAGGTACACACCTGAAGGTAGTTCCTAAACTTAGGTATCTACGGTTGAAACAGCGACTTTCGTCCCGTTTCCAAATCGCAGATAAATCTCTATTGAAGTCAGTATCCTGTTCAAAACAGATTCTGAACATCAATACATATATATGTATCACACCAAGTATTTAAAATCCATTTTAATACTAGTAATGAACATAATTATGACAGACACATTTGAAGTCGGAGCCTTGCTCGTCATCAATTCCTCATGTCTGCTTTGTCCAAACGGCAGTCACGCTTCCGCGATCCCGTTTGCCACAATTAAAGCTACATTTTGGGATTTATCATTTATCTCCTAGAAGAATATAATGATTTTTCCGTTTGCTCATTTTCACATTCCAGTAGCCTTTGGCAAGCCCTGGGTTTCTAGAATATCGAAGTAAGGTGCGCCTTGCGCTACTTGCCATAATGCAAATTTGACTTTGTCTCCTTGAGAATAGTCATTAACTCTCCAAGAGTTATTATTGCAATTTAGTACTTCTAAAATCTAAGCATAGATTTATAAGAATCCTTCAATTTCTTTATCATACTTTAAGGATCTAATCCTTAGTTCTGATTCAGAAATTAAGGAGTCTACTGCGACAAGCTTAATGGATTAAGCACTAAAGTTATCATTACATAAATCTTCCAAAGATTATGCTCGACTATTTGCTTAACTCCGGGCTTAGGCATAATTTGTTATTTATCAAATAAAGCAACTATTATTTTCCAGGACCATCCTGAAATTTTATTCTCAATTTGAAAATTAAACCATTTAAATACATTTTCCCTAGGATTATGTTTTAATGTCAATCTTTCAATTTAATCTTGATTCTAATAGTCCAACTATTTAATCAACGATTTCGGTACCTTTTATTATAATGATTACAGATAAATAGTCCAATATTTAATCAACTATAATTAATTAAATCAAATACATTGATTACTATAATCTAATTATAATAATCAACTATAAATGAAATTTTGAATATAGTCCAACTATTTAATTGAAACAACAATTTAAATATTAGTCCAACTAACATTTAATTTATTTGGCGAATGATATTTGTTTAGCGCGTATGGCAAGTAATTAAACGAATATTGCAAATTCAATTCTTGCCTCCCATTATTTTTCGGCGAGCCTTTAAACCTCTGTCGAGTACTCGGGAAACCGTGTTTCCTAGTGGGCTAGGATCCCGTTAAATATCACACAATCTTGACTTTGGCCAACAAATTGTATGATAATTAATAACTAGGTAGATCTCTAAGATCAATTGGATCCAATCCAATTCCTAATCCAGTAGGGGAACATCCAAGTCCGAAACATATATCTTATATATGCCAATACATCCAATGTATTACCTAACCTTTTTCCTCTGAATCAACTAAGGCATTGGCTTTGGCACAACAAACTTAGTGATCCCAGTTAAGCGTGACCCATTGACCATGGAAAGCTTCGTAATCAATGTCGATGGACAAGAAGTGGTCTTGACTTTGGCCAACAAACCACAACATGGACAAGACACTGATATGGAACAAAGCTCTCGTGATTCAAACACATCCTCGACAGACAAAGGCCTTGACTTTGGCCAACAAGCCAATAACAGTCTTGGATCTTGAGTGAGAATCACTCAATGGAAGGAAAGACGCTTAATATTGTTTGAGGGTTTTTCGCGTGTAAATTGGCAACCAATTTATTATCTTTGTTAAGGTCTCATCATCATACACCCTTAAACATGCATTTTAAACATATAATAAAGCGCATATGAATAAATAATAATGATATACGGATGGATACTTTACACATTGATCCTAGATCAAATCTCTCCATTTCCTCTCTCCGCTAGCACATGTATCACTTCTACCCGTTACACTACACTTCTAAAGAAACCTCATTTACATTGAGGGGAATAGGTGAGAAGAGAATACAAAGAGTATGGAGGTGATAAGGCTGGACCACGCAGGTCCAATTAATAAATTCCAAATTATTACAACAATTTAAAATTGCCCCACCCATCTAATATCATTCCGATATACATTATTCATGCATCGTAACCATGTATTCACACAAGCATATTATCAATCAATCTAATCAAATTAATTAATCTGATAATTAGTGATCATCCAATGTTCAAACAATGATTTGATTTTGCTCGAGTCAAACTCGTTTTGCGAATAAGTACTCAAAGTACGAATTCTCGAATTAAATTAAACAACATAATTAAATCCAATTCAATTTGTATTTAATACTAATTCGTTATTTAATTCCAAATTAAATACTACACTTATTAATGAACCTTTACGACTTAAATTCCAAATTTAATCGTTACAGGTCTCAAAGCCCGATTAATATCCAATATTAATTTAATTAAAGTCTAATGGGCTTTTAATTAATTTCTTAAGGCGTGGACTTTTGGTCAACTCGGGTCAAACCGAATAACCAAAATCCAATCCGGGAGTTTACCCCCATAAGCCCAGAAATCAATTTGGGTCCTTTAGGCCCAATTAAACTTTAAAGGTCCATTAGTCGCATTTGGGCTTTATGGAAGCGGTTTTGGGCCCAATTGGATCCAATCCATTTGGCCTAAACCTAACTGGTACAACCAAGCCCAATAAGCTCAATAACAACAATACAAGCCCAAATCCAATTTAAGCCCAAATAATTTAATTCAAAAAATTCCAAATTTCCCAATTAAATTACATAAGTGTATAACACAATTAATTACCCCAATTAACATTTCCAAAACATCAATTAGCCTAATTAATCATGCTTATCATCATTAAATCATGTCCAACACAATTTAATAAAAATCAAACCCAATTACATGCTTCAGGTGTCTCGGCCAAGGGGAAAATTAATGCCCAATCAAATTCAATCCAATTAAATTCAATTCAATTCAACATTAAATCAACATCCCCAACATGATTCTAACTCATCCAATGAATCAAAAAATCAAAATCCAAGACATTTAGGGTTCTCCATCAATTCGGCCAAGCCTCCAAAATTGGGGAAAAATGTTCCAAACACATTTTCATCAAATTGATCCAATCAATCCTCAATTAAAATCAATTAAGCATATTAAATCATCAAATTTCATTATTCATGCTCAAAATCAATTTTGCCCAATTTTTAACCCTAAATCATTTTCATGCTCAATATTAGCTCAAGATACCATTGTTGGAGTCTCTAAGGTCCAAAGATCATTATCAAGCAATGAAAACAAGTGAATACACAAAGGAGAATGGCGGAATCATACTCACAATGAACGGATTCGATGCTACGAAGAACAAAACATTTTCTTCCCTCCTTTGGAAGTCACGGCAGTGAGCAGTCCACTGTTTTTCTTCCTCAAAATCGGTCCAAGCTCCAAGCCTTATTGGTGGTGATTCCATGCTCACAAGTTGGTTTCCCTATCACCTTTGTATGTCCTCATTTGGTGTGCTAGCACTTGGTGATTTTTGCCACAAAAACCACCATTTTCTCACTGTAATTTTCGGTAAAACCAGTAGGTTTTGGAGAAGAAAACTCAGCCCCTTGGGCATGAGATGCAAGAGAAGAGAGAGAGAGAAAAAGTTGGTTTTTGGCTCCAAAAGAAAAATGTGAACCAAAGAGAGATAAAATGCATATTAGATAAATTGTTTTCCAAAAACAATTTAAACATATACCTAATACCACTTTCAAAATTCAACAAAAATTTGGCTCCAAAAATGGCATTAAATGCTATCCACCAACTCACATCAATCACAAGTGACAACTAGTCACATCACTCAAAGTGACATGTGATTTGACGCTTGATGCGACTAGCGATTTGACGCTTGATTTGACTTGCGTGCCGCACTCGAATTCGAAATGCGAATGCGCTCGCAAACAATTCGGGCTCGGGTTCGCTAATTCCAAATTAACGAATTTTCCGTTGCGACGCAATTAAATGATTATGCCTAGCGAAATCACTATTCACATCGCTAACGAATTAATTCTAAATTAACTCGTTCGCCCGAATTAAAATCCGATTTTAATTCCGCATCGAAATCCAATATCTTATAATATATAAAATGTATTATTCAATTGATTAATTCCAAATTAATCGTTATCTCTCTTTATTAATATTTTATCCCAGATAAAATATCTCCGTAATTAATCCCATATTAATTCTCTCTCTCGTCTAATTAATCCTAGATTAATTAAAGTGCGAGTCATACGTCATCGGTGAATCTTCGGGAAGCGACCCATGAGATCCACGGATATGTTGGCAGTAAATACGGTCGTCAGACTATCCGAACACGTAAGTACCTCGTACTACGTTTATACCGATTTACAAGACAAGGTTGGCTTCTAGCAAAACGCCATGCCTACCCAATTCTCCAGAAATATGCTTACAAGAATAAGCGATCTATATCAGGCATAGTATACGTAGTATTGCGTATGTCGATCCAGTATCGGATGATCACGTGCTAGGCCTGGGGCTGGAATTGTGTCTGCCCCGTACGAAGCACATGTCGGATGTCTGGTAACTAGTCTCTATAATCGGATATACATGACCTTGTCATAATATCCCGATAGCTGCAGCATTTAAGAGAACCAGTCCCGTATCCTACGTGACCATCATCTCCACTATGACTGGAGTGACACTTCCGTCTTGACATCACACCCAACACACTACGATTCTCAATATACCCAGCATAGGCGTACACAGAACCTGTTAAAGCCCTGGACGACCGCAACCAAAGTATATTGATTGTCGCAAGTATTAGCGGTGCAAGTCTCAGGTTAAGACCAAATACACCTACCCTGATTTCGGACTTCCATAGACACATAGTCATACTACCAATGGAATTCCGATGGGGTCTATCCAGAGCGAAGCTGTTTCCTACCATCGGTAAAACACAACCCCTATTACACTTGCATGAGTATCCTATCCTACCAATATATGAGAACTATGTTGTTGTTCCCTCACAACGCGCACAAGTGTAATACTAGTCTTTTACGCATTTATCGAAGTCTAATCTCGACAATGCTCTCATATCATTCTCAATCCAGGAACTAATCATAGGGACCTCCTATCATTTATACATCTAGGTGATCTAATCACAAATGATAAGAGTGCAATCTCCTTTGTCACATAGTTAATTTGTACAACAACACCATGATCTGTACAAATAGTGACGCTATGGGTCATAATTGTCCAACAATCCTACCAATGGGATTCCGAGGGGTCTATCCAGAGCGAAGCTGTTTCCATACCATCGGCAAACAGAACCTCCTATTATACTTGCATGAGTATGTGTAATACTAGCCTATTCCGCATTATCGATGTCCATTCTCGATAATACTATGACTATGGATATTTAATGATTAAACCTTACGTGGATTAATATTGTCTTATATCTTATTAATCCGGTACTAATCATATGGACTTTTATCATTTATAGATTCCAGGTAATCCAATTATAAATAATAAAAGAGTAATTTCCTTTGTCACATAGTTAATTTGTTCAACAACGCCATGTCCTATACAAATAGTGATGCTATGGGTCATAATTGTCCAATAATAAGATCGAAAGGATATATGTTGTTTTGATAACCACTTGCATCTCATGCATCTTATGCATACACACATCATGTTAATTATGTGTCATCAAAGGCATCATATATATCCATTGGGTTGGAGAAGAAAGAAGACTTGTCAAGAAGAGTTTAACAAATATGATATCAGGAAAAGGAAGCCGAGAAACAGAAAACTTTATGGCAAGAATAGAAAGACCATTGATGGGCCTTCAGAAAAAAAAAATTTCTAGAAAAAAAAGGAAAAAAAAAAGAGAGAGAAAAAAGAAAAAACTGTTTGTTTTTAGTCATTAATAGTTAGGCATAGTCCGATGATGAAATTGTGTGCTTTAGGGTGAAACCTTAGAAACCACAAGTCATTGATACATTTTTATCTGATGATTTGAGTAATTGATCTAGGCTAGACTCGTGAGCACTTAATCATATGTTTATAGCAGTGGAAACCTGAGTAGTCGGTAAGGTGACTAGTTGAAGAAATTGTAGGTCGATGAATGACCATTTGCTTAGATGTCTATCTTGATTTGCTTTGATGTGTGGTATGGTTGAAAATAAAAGAAAAGTGTCAAAATAAGAAAATTAAACCACCTATAACCGATAAGCATGAAGCTACCCATGGGCAAGTATTAGGACCACCATGAGGAGAAATGCTACCTTAAAGGGTAGGTGTGTTAAAAGAAAAAAAAGAGAAAAAAAGAAAAAAAAAAGAGAGAAAGAAAAGAAAAAGAGACAAAAGAAATGAAAACAAAATCATACCATATTGAGCACAGAAAAAGCAATTGCAGAGCATAATTGAGACATCTAGGTTGGTTTGACCCATCGATCTCAATTTTTAAAACGAAATCATTGAGTTGGCTTACCTATGAATTAAGCTGTAAAAGAACCTTGCACGCACGCACTTTAAGTCTGGCTTAGATCATTTATTCAAAAACTCAGATTTGAGTTACATTTAGTGCTTTCAAAATTCTCTGGTTTCATTACGGGGCATTCTTTGAGGATAATAATATGTATAATTATTGGGACTACATGATGAGGCCGCTTTCAAGAAGGTGTAATCAACCTTGACCTAGTGCAAGCAGTGGAAATCAGAAAGCTAAACCAAGTCTGGGGGCGACCAGTCTACCACCTCGAGAATCAGGGACCAATCAATTTGTTCCCGAATTGAGTCATGGGACCCAAGAAAACTGAGCAATCACCAGAGTATAATTGATAGAAGGAAATTATAAGTAGGCCCGGGGGCGACCGAAGACTTTTATAGTCCGAGGGCACCAAAGAGCGCAAGGAATGAATAACCAAGGATAACATCGAGCCAAAAGGACAAAGAAAACCCATCGGAATAGGAAATACATCCATGCATACACATCACATACACGCATTTTTTATTTTGTGTTCGCAGGTTTTTGAAAAAAAAAGAAAAAACGGTAAAGACGAGCAACTCAATTCGGGAACAAAACCCTCAACTCAATTCGGGAACAAGACCCTCAACTCAATTCGGGAACAAGACCCTCAACTTTATTCGGGAACAAGACCCTCAACTCAATTCGGAAAAAAGTCCCTCATGTCAATTCGGGAATAAGACCCTAATCTCAATTCGGGAATAAGACCCTCAACTCAATTCGGGAACAAGACCCTCATCTCAATTCGGGAACAAGACCCTCAACTCAATTCGGGAACAAGACCCTAATCTTAATTCGGTAACAAGACCCTCAACCCAATTCGAGAACAAGACCCTCAACTCAATTCAGGTACCCTCAACTCAATTCGGGAACAAGTCCCTCAACTCAATTCCAGAACAAGACCCTCAACTCAATTCGGAAACAAGACCATCATCTCAATTCGGGAACAAGACCCTCAACTAAATTCGGGAACAAGACCCTCATCTCAATTCTGGAACAAAACCCTCAACTAAATTCGGGAACAAGACCCTCATCTCAATTCTGGAACAAAACCCTCAACTCAATTCGGGAACAATACCCTCATCTCAATTCAGGAATAAGACCCTCAACTTAAGTCGGGAACAACACCCTCATCTCAACTCAAGAACGATTTGGGAATGAACCACCTCTCAAGTAACGGTTCGAGAATAAACAATGGGTCGAAGCACCTCACCACCAGATCAACTCAGTTTGAAGCGTCTCAAAACAACAGCTAAGTTCAGCAACAGCTGGCGAGCCAAGTAAGTAAAAATGCATGCATAACTTTGATAGGATTGTCACTGTTACACACTGCATAAGTCCATCAAAGTGGGGACGACTGTAGGCACTGCATTTTTACATGAAGCCCAATGATGAGCCTCATATGGAGGCTCTACCCGATAAGTTGCGGAAGTGGGGGGAAACAGACGTCGGAAAGGAAAATTAAAAGAAAATAAATACATCATCAAATTTAATTCTTTTGTTTAGCCTCGGGTTCGCTCGATTGATCTCTATTTAAACGTTATCCTCGACCCAAAACCCCTGCAAACCCATAAAAGCCCACAAGCCTATACACACCCGTCCGTCCAAAACCACATGCCACCACAAATGGCCACACGCCCAAGGCCACATCACAAAACCCAAGCCCAATCCAAAATATTCAAATCACATTTAACACATGCCAAAATCCCTCCCAAACCCCCTTCCAATTAAAATATCTTGAATCTAATCCCCACCAAAAATACACAATATTCTTTCCCTAAATAAATTAATTAAATACACCCCTTTATTGGTTGATTTAAATTCAAACAAATACATATATGTTTTTAGAATACATATATGTTAGTTGAAGTACATGTGTTGATGATGGTTATGATGTTAGATTTTAGGTGTATTTGAATTATTAGGAGAAAATTAGAAGTGCTTAGTATTGGTTTGAAGTTAAAAATTGCTCACTGCTTAGGGGAGCGTCGCGACACTGACCTTCCAACATCGCGACACTGAGTATCGGACCTCCTATCAGAGCAACGGTCACCCTTGCACGTCGCGATGCATGAAAATTCAACTCACGAATTTTCTCTCGCACTTTGGTGCATCACAACTCCCAACTTCCGCGCCGCGACACCGAGGGCAGAAGAATCCTAAAAACTTCATTTTCTCCGTTCCGAAGCATCCAGACTCCGATTTGGTCCATATATTTTCCTACGGACTCGTATCAAAATATAGTTTTCATTTAAATAATTTAAAATACATCTATCCTTGATATCCTTAGGTTAAACCCACTTCCTACCGCGTGGGGCACGCATCCGACCCTAGGGGTTCCACATCTGCCCCAACAATAACAGCTACTAAATGTGACTTAGTTACTTTGATGTCTATATAAATACATCACGTAATTGATTTATAATTTTCCATAAATGAACTATCATTCAAACTTCATTTTCACATTGACTGGAGCGAGAATCTAAATGAGACATAGTAAACTAATTCTAAGAAATTGTGGGCTTACTTCAGGAAGCTTCATTTCTTTTAAAGAGGGGAAAAATTGTCTCATTTAAATAACAATATGTATAGATAATCTGTTAGAAGTTCCAATTACTAACAAGATTATGACGTTTTCAGGGCCTTCAATTAGGTCAACAAGACCATGTATGATATACAGTTTTTCTCCAAACAGTACTAATATTTTATACGTAAAAATAAAAAAGTACACAATATAAAGTACTAATTGACATCGAATTTTCTCTCTTTAATTTCAATAAATTTGACACATTAACATGAATAAGATATGCTAGATCTTTAGTCACTCTAATATTTCTTATCTACAGGTTATATCCATTTTTATCACTTTCTCATCATGATGATTCGTGACTATTGTCAAGATATTAATCATGTCATTATTTTATATTTACATACCATTATGATATATTTTATATTCACTTCAGGGAAATGATAAATATCTTATTTCCAAAAAAAAAAATCAACTCACCATTTCAACTGTGAGGTAATGCTTGATAAAGCTGAGTTACACTCAATAACAATAGACCATCTATGTCTTTTATAGTAGTCAGAGCTTCAAGCTCTCTTGTAAAAATGGCAGAGGAAAATATTCATCCTTTATGAATATTTATTTTCCTTAATGGTACATTTCAAACACATAGCTTGAATTCACATTTCAATATCTACACCCCATGAAATAAAACGGTATAATAAGACATTTAGAATAAAATTTTCATATTAATATATAGAATTTCAGGTTCATTGTAACGATCGGGAATTTCAATTACTGCTACATCGTAAGACGGGTTTCATAAAATATAAATTATGTTTGGAAACATATACTTTTGTCAGATGACTATCGGTAAATTCTTCGAGAATTCGAAATTAGATGTTACGATATTCAACTTCAGACAGTCCATGATATTTGGGCGATAATGCTTTCATACGAACTCTGATTTTTATGAGTTTTATATCGTCAGAAAGCTGAGATGGAGATCTACAACTTTTACGTTGAACATTTTCCCAAATTAGGAGCAGAAGTGAGTCGAAAACGTAGAACAAAAATTAGGATGAGTAGTACCCGATGGCCATTCTAGAGAATTATCAAAACTTCTACAAATCTCTAAACTTTCCTTTACCTTTGACAATTTCAAAGAAGCCCAAATATAAAAAAAGGGTTACTATTAGCATTTCACAAAATTAGAGAGAAAACAAATAAGAATAAAACGTGAATGAAGGAAGAGAAGAAGAAGAAGAAACAAAAAATGAAGAAAAATAAGAAGAAGAATGAAGAAAAGAAAAAGAGAAGAGAAAAGAGGCAAAAGAGAATTTGGCATCCATGGAGGCTTGAGATATGAAGTAAAACCAAGAGAATGAAGGTAAGGAAACCTTAACCCAAGTTATGGATATTGGTGTTTTTGATGATTTATTTGTTGATGATAATGTTGGGGTTATAGTAATTGATATTTATGTGGGTTTAGTGATAAGGAAGTAATGGTTGTAGGAAATCCCCAAGTTGTTAAATTTTGGAAATGAGATTAAGACTAGATGATAGGTTAAATATAATTTGGCATTGAGAATGATATTGATGGTATTTAGAAATTGGTGAGTTTAATTACTTGTGTGGAGATATGGGTTAAGTGTTAAGGAAATTGATAAAGGAAAGCATGACAATAAGCCCAGATTTTGGTCATGTGTCGCGACGCATAGAACCCCTCATCGCGACACGATCTGGGAATTCTCATAGAAATGCTTCTAGTTTGGTTCGCGTCGCGACCCTCAAGGCAAGAGTTTGGGTACCCCTCTGGACGATGCGCGTCGCGACACACCCTGACCTACGTCGCGACGCGAGGTTAAAACATTCCCAAATTAATTTCAAACCATCTCAATTTCACCCGAACACGTTAGAGGCTACCTTATAATTCCCGTATCAACTCATATTAATATATTACATTATGATGTGTGTACGATACCCTCAAAGTGAAAATGTTTACTTGAATAAGCAAATTTTAGTCTGATTCTGAAGTGCATCTCTAATCTAGTTTATCCAATGTAGATCATCGCAGGAACCACAAGTTTCACCAGTAAAGTGAAGAAAGACCAGCGGAACTCCAAAACAGTGAGTGAATATACTACCTTCTTAAAAAATTCTTTCGTTTTGTTATTTCTATATCATACTTACTTTCATGCTTTAGGGCGTTACATTCTTTTATCATTACAATCATTTTATAAAAATTTATCATTTGAGTTTTACATTGAGAGAAACGTTTTTAGAAAATATTTTATATTTTTCGAGGCATGGGGGAAAAATCACCTCAATATATAACTTGATTCAGCTTGGGATTGACAGATAGTAGATGTTGCACATGTAGAGGACTGGGGGTTGATGATACGTAACGCCCCCGGATCCTAGTTCAGGATTAGGGATGACAGATGCCCCTAGATCCTAGTTTCAGAGCTTGGAGGGTATCATAGATCTGCACCCCCAGTTCTAGTTCAGTGGCTTGGGGGACGACGATAGGTAACGCCCCAAGACCATTAGTTTTAGGGACATGAGTGGCATGTTTTGGGGGACGACGATACGTCAAAGTCATGGTTTTTCATCCTAGCTCTAGTTAGGCGTATGGGGGGACGGCGATATGTAATGCCCCCGTACGTCAAGTTTTTCAGATACATACCAGTTTTCAGATTTTCAGAAAAAAAGTTTCCAGATATCAGATTTCCAGAAAATAGTTTTCAGATATTAGAGTTTAGAAATGTTTTCAGAAAATTTCAGAGAGATAGGCTTTATAGAAGAGATTTCAGACAAGGTTTTCAGGAAAAAAAAGTTTTTTTTTTATATAAAGTTATTCTTGAAATGTGATTTCAGAACCAAGTGTTTTTATATCAGTATTTCAGTTTTTTGTCCACTCGCTTAGATCGTACATCGATCTAACCCCCACTCTAGTTTTTTGTTGTTACAGGTATTCTCGAAGAACAACCTCGGTAAGATGGATACTGATGCAGTCACTAGGGTATGGAGTCCACCAGTTCAAGTCAGGATCAGAGTGAGAGCCCAGTTATAGTCAATTAAAGTCATGTATTAGTATTTGGGTTTATCTGTAGTCATTGTATAAACATGTGTTTTTATATATACAATTATGGGAGTTGAGTCTCTGCATGTTAAGTTGTTAAGTTTGGGCCACGATCCCATACATACGATATATATGTATATATATATAATTAGAGAAAATAGCATTAGTAATTGAATAGTAGTTATCAGAGTCAGAGGCTTATGGGGTTAGTACGATCTATCATTTGTCAGTAACATCTCCCGAATGGGGATGTTACATCATGTATATGATATTGTAAGTTTAGAACTTTTGGTTTAAATATTTAAAGTTGTAACTTAGTGTTAGGGTTGGTGCTCCGAGTGCCTATTCGGATCGTATTTATGTATGATTCATAATTACAAGCAAATCAAATTTTCCATAATATTACCAATTTTACTGGTAGCACCCTTGTATTTCATACGCTTATTCGATCTAATTACGATTAGATATCTGATTACGATTAGATCGAAACTGAATCTGGTTCAGTGATACGTGTATATTAGACAAAGACCCTAGGATTTACAGTATAGTGCGCAGTTACAACGTAGTTTGTAATTGACATTGGGAAGCGCACTATTAGTTGTATATCCTTAAATAAAGTTTCTAGTTAAGATTTGCTAACATAGGTCGGTTAGTAAAATCCATTGAGACCAGACATGTCGTATATTATGACTTGGTCCGATGGTTTATCCCAGTGAACCATGAGTCTCGGGAGACTCGTATAGACATGTAGGTGTTTATTTGATAAGACACTAAACGACTCACTGAAGGTTTCCTAATAGATGGTACACCAACGTCTAGTAATGATCAGACCTCCGCATGTTCGTTGGGTGTGGACTGATGGTCATGATATCCTGTGGGTATCAAGATAGGATCCATCAGTCCTGTGTACAAGGCATAGGCATCCAACACGTGTTTATGATCAAGTAAATCCATGGCCGTGGTATGGTATAACTTCGGAAATCAGTTCTGAGTGTTATTTAGAGATCGTAAATTGAAAGTCGATTGTATTATACCGACGACGAATTTGACGTTCTGATCTATATCCGAGGTATAATACGGATGGCCTGTGACGGAGGGATTATACGTATGCTATGACCTCGACTTGTATAGCTTAGTGAGATTATCCGTGGTCGTCATAATCCATGAGTGGGTGGATTATGGACACGAAATTAGATTTCGTGACGGATATGGTATAACTTCGGAAATCAGTTCTGAGTGTTATTTAGAGATCGTAAATTGAAAGTCGATTGTATTATACCGAACGAATTTGACGTTCTGATCTATATCCCAGGTATAATACGGATGGCCTGTGACGGAGGGATTATACGTATGCTATGACCTCGACTTGTATAGTTTAGCGAGATTATCCGTGGTCGTCATAATCCATGAGTGGGTGGATTATGGACACGAAATTAGATTTCGTGACGGATATACCTAAACTTAGAGAGTCCCACAATATGAAGTGTACTCGTTGAGCACTTGGGCAACTCAATATGAATAATACGGATTATTCATAATACTTCATCGGATTAAATGAGTTAATCGGATCGTTTAATCAGTTAAACGATAACAAATGCATTATGGGATTTTGTCCGCTAATAATATTGTGTATTTGTATTTGATACATAATACGATTAGATACACATTAATTATTTGTCAAATGAGATTTTGACACATGCCATAAATATATGTATTTGTTATTTATTGTAAATAAAATACATATATAATAATAATTACATTAATTAATTATTTGGATATTTAATTGTAAAAAATCTAAATTGTTAATTAATAAGACTTTTTCATAAATGTTATGATTCATGTCCAATTATTATTGGAGCATTTGGCATGTATTAAATAAGCTTTATATGTGTCCAATTTTGATAAGTAAATTATAAAGTGTAATTGCATTAATTTGATTAATTGAAAAAAGATAATAATACCCCTATTCTTGTCAAATTTCGTCCATATAAAAGAGAGAGAAAAATTATTTTTGATCATCTTCTTCACCTCTCCACTTTGCCGTGAGTTTCACCAAAATTGGGTTTCAAGTTCATTTGATTAATCCATGAAGATTTGAAGCAAAAATCAAGAAAAAAAGTCTAAGGATTTGGGGATTTAAGGTAAGTCTTCAATACCCTATGCCTAGAAATTAGATTTCTTATTTCTTGATGACTTAGAAATGTTATAGGGTTTACTTCAAATCTGAAAAATGGGGCTTTGTGGTTTGGTTGATGGATTGGAAGTTTGTAGGCGTGTGTGAAGAAGAAATTGGGTGGAATTAATGTAATTTGCATCCAATTTTGTTCAAATTGTTGTTGGATAATAAGTTGCCATTCTAGAGTTGTTGATCCACTCTAAATAGCCTAGAATTGTTCTAGAATTGTTCATGTGTGGTGGGACTTCTTTGGTGTAGGATAATTAGATTAATCCTAGTGAAAAATTAGATTTAAGCATGAATTTTTAGCATTTTTTGTCACTGTTTCAGATCTGGAATTTTCAGTATATATATTGATGTATTTGATGTTAAATAAATGTTTTGGATGTAATTTGGGAGTTGGAACAATGGCAGAAAAGTCTTTCTGACTTGAAATAAGCGAAAACGGCCAAAAATGGGGTTACCGGGTGGATTTTGAGCCAACCGGGTGACGGCTATCCAAACATTGAATCCGTCACTGTTCGGGCAGCTCATGAACTGCCCTGACACTATTGGAGCTGACCTGGGTAGTTTCCATAAGTGTCGGGTAGTCAGTTCGGTCAAAAACGCGTTTTAGGTAATTTTGCGGAAAAACGGTTTTCGTAAAAGTTTCGCGAGTTTTTAACTTGTTTATGTCAATATTTGATATTGAATAATAGGTTTAGGTGAAATATGAATAAATTATTCATATTAAATATTGAATAATTATTTTGTATTTTAAAAAGGTTTTAAAATACAATTTCGCCCGAACCCGCGCTTTCGCTGCGCCCCATCGCCCAAAACCCCAACAAAAATGGTATCAGAGCGGGTCTGATGCTTCATTCATTACATTATTCATGCTTGATATATGATATATAATCCAATTTTAATGTTCGCACATGCTTGGAATCTATATGTGTTTCTTTACTTCTCGGTTCTTCGCTAACGAACACGTAGCAGAAATTTAATTGTTAAATTGAGTTATATGTTCTAAGATAGAATTGAAATGTTTAGAAAATGATTTAGATTAAGATTCTGCATTTGATGTAGATTAAAACTTCCATAGGAAAATCCCCGCATTTAAATATGGCTGTAAAGTAACGTGTATTGGATACATATTTCTTGGTCCGTCTTGTCAGTACGGTTTATAGGTATTTTTCTATAAGTGCATCTGAGATCATGCCAAAGTATGAGGGTGTAGTTATAGGATTTTATCCATACCGATTGTATAATGATACTGGATAAATTCAAGTGAAAGTGGAAATCATGAACGTGCCATAGCTGTCAGGATTACACCGGTAGCTTGAGTTTGTCATTGACAAGTGTAGCCTTGATACGCCTCCCTATGAACGTGCCAAAGCTGTCACAGCGCGAAACGACCAAGACCAAAACCAGGAGTCACTGGCGAGTGATTGATAAGGAGTTGTCTACCTAATGAATATACGTAGGCAAGAACGTGACAAAGCTGTAAGTCGAAATATATTCATGGGATCCCACTCTCAATATGAAATTCGATTTAATTATTGAATTCCCGTTGTCCGTTGGGGATTACGGTATTACGTAAAGTAGTGGGAGACACTGCTGAGTTTAAAATCCATAACTTAAGCAGTGAGTAATATTTTGGAATTTACTCCTTTTGTTTTCCTTACATTCTATATTGTTTATAGATTTATACTTCTAATCCAGTGCATGTATATTACTTGAATATATAGGTTTTCTATCTTTACTTATGGTTGTGTAGGTTCTAGAAATAGAATAGACTTAGATATAGTTAGATTGGTTAAAACCATCGGGAACTGTTGTTCTGATTTTCTTTTGAAAATCAAGATGGTTTGTGACTTAGTTTCTAAGTCACGATTAGGTAATCTAAATATATATGTGTGTTTAGGATATTATTCTAGTTAGAATTGTTTCTTATGCAGTAAGAATTGACTTGAATAGTTCATGTCTCGAGATTCTTGACTAGCATTAAGAAAACCCATTTAGTATTTGTTTATCTAATAATGACGTTTCTTTGCTTTTAGTGACTTTTAGAAGTCACGTGCCTGACACAGTTTGCTAATCGATTATTTACAATTGTTGTAAATAATTGAACGCAAATTATAAAGCTTAAGAAATGAGATGCATATAATTTTGTATAGAGAATATTGATTCTCACAATACAACAACTGCAGGTATTGGATACCTGATCTCCCGTCTAGTTACTTAAAATAATGTTTAACAATAGTTTTGATATTTGAAATCAGAACTTGTGACTATTGGATAGTTACTTGTTCTGTATAAACAGTTGTTGCATATTTTAAGACGACTAGTAGTGTCATTAATGAAAGATAAACATTAAGAAATTATTCGGTAATAAATAAATTAGAACTGTGCTTTATGAGATTTTATCATAAAAGCATTAGATGTTCGATCCTTATGGTAAAAGATGGTTTGATACGAGTTCACACCACGTATCCTTTTGAATATTGTATTCAGGAAGTGATTAAATCTCATTTAACCGATGATTGTCATTGGACCACAGATTTATTAGACTAATACATTGGATGTATGTAGTTTAATGAATTAGAAATTGCCTTAGATAGTTTTCTATACTCCCTGACTTAGTTGATTAATTTTCATGACTTAGTTACGTGTTTCTAATAGAGAACATGTTGAACGTCTTGAATTGTTCAAGAACTGTCAATATGATTCTAATGAAACTCAGATAGAGTATTTTGAATAGTTCAAAGATATTTTATCTGTAATGTTGAAAACTTTGTCTTTAAAATTCATTGCGCGTCTTTAAATTGTTTAAGAAGTTTGATTTGATCAAACACATGAATTTGAGGCAATTAGTTCTAAATTATTTAAGGAATATGATTCTTACCCAGTATTAAACTTCCGCGATTCCATTTTGATGGAATTGGTCAGTGGGAGTAATCAGATCTTATATGATTTGATTCGTTGATATTAAGTGTTACCGAATTATTTTTCAATACTCTTGGGGTTATGCTTCAGTAACGCTAATTCATCTATTTAATTATGGTTCCATTTGTTTCTACAATCACACATATGATGTGTATAGTAGAAAATTCGAATCTTGAAAAGTTTTAGATTTGAAACTTTCTTTTGTATAATGGTTATATAATTGAAAATACTTATGCCTCTGAGGTATGAGTGATAGGTTTATCATTTATTCTATTTAATAGAATATTTTATTCTATTTGATAGAATATCTTTTCTACGATCTCGAATAATGAAATTGTTTTGTTACTTGGTGGTTGACATTGGATGTTGACAATTGTAGAAATGACTTGACTTAGTGAAGTCAAATAAGAGAGTGATAAACTGTGATGGAACTACATAATTAATAAGATGAAAAGACCTTTAGATAACTGCCGTATAAGTTTAATAGGAAGTCAGAATCATTTACAAAGTATTTGATACTTAATAATTCTGATGTTTTCTTATCGAAGAAAAATATCCTATAACTCATAGTGGGAGCGATATTTGATATTGATCCGGAAATTAGCATTGAACCATAGATCTAAGATTGTTCACGGCTTATGACGATCACATTTTGAACTTGACTAAGCGTTCGTTATGAATAGTTCATAAAATGTGCAAACTTTTTGCGTAGCAAAAGTAAAGTGAGCTTGATAAAGGTTTGACCTTTATAGTATGACAGTGAGAAAGTTATACTCAGTAGTCTATTGTAGATTCTGAGGAAGCTTGTCTTTTGTCGCACTAATTGAACAATAAAAGATGTATTGGTTAATGTCGATATTAAACCGTGTGTTTTGGCTAAAGAATGCAAAGTGGCGTTCTTGAGTGATTTCTTCGAATGAGAAATTCGTTGTGATTTCTTTGTTTGAAGAGTTCATTCTAGAATGGCCCTGGAGTTTGTATTCTGCTAATATCACAGTTTGATATACTGGCTTATAGAGCCTACTGTAGACTCAGATGAGCTTTCTAGAAATTCGTGTTCTCTGATTTTGATATCAGTCAGATTGTCTGGTTTTATCAAAATATAGAGAATATGTATTTGTCAGTAGGGTCAGTGGGAGCGTACAAATTTCTTTCTAGTATTATATATCATAAGTCTTCTTCTCTGTGAAAGCAGTGGAAGTAGTCTGTGATATATCTGATATAAAGTTTTTATATGATATAAAACTAAGAGACTTGTGAAAGACTCTCATTAATCGCATATTAGATATGATCTAATAAAGGACACAACGAGACTATCTGTATGACAGTTAGTGTAATTGTTTGACAGTTAACATGTCTTTTATGTATATAGTATTCATCTTTCGTAAATGATGATTCCTTTATCGAAAGAAAGATTGATTGGAATGTCTAGTCAATCTTATGCATCATAGGATGATGGCGTGATGAATACCATATTATGTGTGATTATAATATCAATTTAATCGTAATTGTTACGAGTTATTTTGATTTGCTGCAGACCATATGATGAATCTTGAAACATGTTCTTTGTGATCTTTGAGATATTAAGAATGAGTTTCTAATTCATGGAGAATTTAGTCAGCAACCATAAGGTCAGATTAGTATTGATTCTAATTATGACATTAGATGGTCTATGTCATATAAAGTCAGAAAGGATGCAATGGGAGTGTCACTATTGATTCTACTGAACTAGTGGAATCAGTTGCAACTTTTGAAGTATTGACTTATGAAGTTGCAAAGTGACCTCAACAATTAGAGGTGTTGATATTAGTTTTGTGCTTGCGGTTGTCTCAATGTATTTGGATTTGATTTCTAAATATATAGATAACTTAGTAACTATAGCATAATACTAATATAGCTTCTGAGTCATATTGATGTGGAATTTGGATTCTGCAGAATATGAATGATGCTGCTTAAGGAAAACAGTTGAGTTTGTTGGACATACTCGATTTGTTAAAGCAGGCTTACTTGTTGTTGCCTACCTCTTGAGTGCTGGTGAGCTCTGGAGGGCCACGGTATGTGATACACATTAGATGTGTAATGGATACTGGGGATTGGCACTAGAGCAAGTAGGAGAAATTGTTAGGGTTGGTGCTCCGAGTGCCTATCCGGATCGTATTTATGTCTGATTCATAATTATGAGCAATTCAATTTTCCATAATATTACCAATTTTATTGGTAGCACCCTTGTCTTTTATACGCTTATTCGATCTAATTACGATTAGATATCTGATTACGATTAGATCGAAACTGAATCCGGTTCAGTGATACGTGTATATTAGACAAAGACCTTAGGATTTACAGTATAGTGCGTAGTTACAACGTAGTTTGTAATTGACATTGGGAAGCGCAATATTAGTTGTATATCCTTAAATAAAGTTCCTGGTGAAGATTTGCTAACATAGGTCGGTTAGTAAAATCCGTTGAGACCAGTACATGTCGTATATTATGACTTGGTCCGATGGTTTATCCCAGTGAACCATGAGTCTTGGGAGACTCGTATAGATATGTAGGTGTTTATTTGATAAGACACTAAATGACTCACTGAAGGTTTCCTAATAGATGGTACACCAACGTCAATAGGAACCTTCATGAGTTGAGCGAGCATAGTGGTCATTTGACTTAAGATACCACTATGGATATATGAGCTATCCTCCACACTTTGATGGCAGTCACGTCAACGATCTAGTCATGATCAGACCTCCGTTTGTTCGTTGGGTGTGGACTGATGCTCATGATATCATGTGCAAATCAATATAGGATCTGTTAGTCCTATATACAAGGCATAGGCATCCAACATGTGTTTACGATCTAGTAAATCCATGGCTGTGGTATAACTTCGGAAATCAGTTCCGAGTGTTATTTAGAGATCGTAAATTGAAAGTCGATTGTATTATACCGAACGGATTTGACGTTTGGATCTATATCCCAGGTATAATACGGATGGCCTGTGGCGGAGGGATTATACGTATGATATGACCTCGCTTGTATAGTTTATCGAGATTATCCGTGGTCGTCATAATCCATGAGTGGGTGGATTATGGACACGAAATTAGATTTCGTGACGGATATACCTAAACTTAGAGAGTCCCACAATATGAAGTGTACTCGTTGAGCACTTGGGCAACTCAATATGAATAATACAGATTATTCATAATACTTCATCGGATTAAATGAGTTAATTGAGATCGTTTAATCGGTTAAACGATAACACATGCATTAGGGATTTTCTCCGCTAATAATTATTGTGTATTTATATTTGATACATAATACGATTAGATACACATTAATTATTTGTCAAATGAGATTTTGACACATGCCATAAATATATGTATTTTTTATTTATTGTAAATAAAATACATATATAATAATAATTACAATAATTAATTATTTGGATATTTAATTGTTAAATATCTAAATTGTTAATTAATAAGAATTTTTCATAAATGTTATGATTCATGTCCAATTATTATTGGAGCATTTGGCATGTATTAAATAAGCTTTATATGTGTCCAATTTTGATTGGTAAATTATAAAGTGTAATTGCATTAATTTGATTAATTGAAAAAAGACAATAATACCCATACTCTTGTCAAATTTCGTCCATATAAAAGAGAGAGAGAAAAATTATTTTTGATCATCTTCTTCACCTCTCCACTTTGCCGTGAGTTTCACCAAAAATGGGTTTCAAGTTCATTTTATTAATCCATGAAGATTTGAAGCAAAAATCAAAGAAAAAAGGGTAAGGATTTGGGGATTTAAGGTAAGTCTTCAATACCCTAAGCCTAGAAATTAGATTTCTTATTTCTTGATGACATAGAAATGTTCTAGGGTTTACTTCAAATCTAAAAAATGGGGATTTGTGGTTTGTTCGATGGATTGGAAGTTTGTAGGCATGTGTGAAGTAGAAATTGGGTGGAATTAAAGTAATTTGCATCCAATTTTTTTCAAATTGTTGTTGGACAATAATTGCCATTCTATATTTGTTGATCCACTCTAAATAGCCTAGAATTGTTCTAGGGTTGTGTTAGACAATTATGACCCATAGCGTCACTGTTTGTAAAAGTCATTGTGTTTTTGTACAAAATTAACTATGTTGTAATGAAATTGCCTTTTACCGTTTTGTAATTTATTTACTTTGATATATAAATGGTAAGTGTCCTTACGATTAGTTCCGGATTGAGATGATATGAGACAATATCAATCCATAAAGGTTTAATCATTAAATATCCATAGTCGTAGTATTATCGAGATTGGACATCGATAATGCGGAATAGACTAGTATTGCACTTGTACGCGTTATGAGGGCATAATGGCATAGTTCTCATTTATTTAAGTATTGGATACTTATGCAAGTGCGATAGGAGGTTGTGTTTTACCGATGGTATGGAAAACAGCTTCGCTCTGGATAGACCCCGCGGAATCCCATTGGTAGTATGTATATGTGTCTATGGGAGTCCGCTTCAGGGTAGGTGTATTTGGTCTTAACCTGAGACTTGCATCGCTACTACTTGCGACAATCAGTAAACTTTGGTTTTGGTCGTCCAGGGCTTTAATAGGTTCTGTGTACGCCTCTATTGGGTTTATTGAGAATCGTAGTGTATTGGATGTGATGTCAAGATGGAAGTATCACTTCAGACATATGGAGATGATGATCACGCAGGGATTCAGAACTAGTTCTCTATTGTGTTGCAACCATCGAGATAATATGACAAGGTCATGATTATCCGATTTAAAGAGACTAGTTGTTTGATATCTGATATGTGCTTCGTACGGGGCAGACATTATTCCAGCCCCAGGCCTTGGACGTGACATCTGATACTGGATCGCTATACGCAATACTACGTATACTACGCCTGACATAGATTGTATATTCCAGTAAGAATATTTCTGGAGAATTGGGTAGGCACGGTTCTTTGCTAGAAGCCAACCATGTCTTGTAAATCGGTAAGCACATGGTACGAGGTACTCACTTTATCGGATAGTCCGATAACCGGATTTACTGCCAACATATCCAGAGGTCTCTTGGGTCGCTTCCCAAAGTTTCACCGATGACAGTTGACTCGATTAGAATTAATCTAGGATTAATTAAGAGAGAGAAAATTAATCTGGGATTAATTGAAGCATTATTTAATCTGGGATTAAATGTGTTCGAAAGAGAGAGAGCATGATTAATTTGGAATTAATCGGTAAAATAAATTTAATAGTTAAATTTGATTTTCCTATTTAATTTATTGACATGGGCTAAAATTAATATATCAGATATATTAATATTAATTGGATTTCACTACGAAATTAAAGTCGGACTTCAATATGAACGAACAGACTAATTTAGAATTAAGTCATTAACGGCATTCGTAAAAAATTTACGAGACGTCGTTATTTAATTAAATTAGATTTAATTATTTAGCGACGAGAATTCGTTTAATCAGATTAAACGAATCCGAGCCGCGGAAAACATTCGTAGAATCCATTTGAATTTTGAATTCAAATGTGGGGCCCACTTTAAATGTGGTAGTTGGGAGAGTGGTTGGCATTTTATGCCAAACCATCTACTTTCCAACCACCTTGGAATGGTTTTGGTGAAACCATTTACCCAACCACCTTGTTTAGGTGAAAAGGGTAAATTGGTTTTTACCAAAAGGCATCTCTCTCTCTCATTTGGTAACATATCTCACAAACACAAACCCTAGCACACATGGCTTTGGGCGTGAGCTTCTCCATCTTCTCTCTTTGATTTTGTGGCAAAATCAAGTTAGCTAGCACTTCAAAGAATCAACAAAGGTGATAGGGAAACAACTCAAAGCTTGGAATCAACACAAAGGTTGGATCTTGGAGATCTTCATTCACAACTCAAAGCTTGGAATCAACACAAATGAAGGATCTTGGAGATCTTCTTCTCAAAATTTTAAGAGCTCAAATCCATTCAATGTAAGTAATTCCACAACTTATAATGAATTTATGAACACCTTTTCTTGCTTATTAGATCCTTGGCATGTTCTAGGAACACTAACAATGGTATCAAGAGCCAATTTTAAGCATGAAAATTTTAGGGTTCATGAGACTAAAATTTGGGGCTTTTATGTTTTGAATATGATTTCTTCAAATTGATGCTTTGAGCATGCTTAGATTATGTTAACTTAGAGTTGTGCATGATTAGATTTGAGAAAAATTGATTGGATCAAATTTTTTAATTTTCCTTAGTGTGGCCGAATGTAATGTAGTCCACTGTAGTGTGATTTTGTTTTTTGTTTTTTACAACATTGGATGTGTTTAAAGCATGATATAAATGTTGATTGTTGGTTTGATTTGATTAGTATCAAAGTCAATAATGTTTATGTTAAATTCAAGAGCATGTTGAACATGAAATGATGTGTTTTGGCTTCAATTTGTGTTGAGCATAAATTGATGGATTAAGCATGATTAATTAAGTTAATTGGTATTTTGGAAATATTGAATTTAATTAATTAATCATGGCTAATACACTTTAATTAAAATAATTGTGATATTTGGAATATTATAATTATGTTAATAAGCCTTTAAATTATGAATTGGGCTAAAAGTGTGTATTTGGGCTTAATGGGCTTGGTTTGACAAAGTTTGGTTTTGGACTTTTGGATTGGATCCAATTGGGCCCAAAACCATTTCCATAAAGTCCAAATACATCACTTGGCCTTTTAAAGAATATAATTGGGCCTAATGGGCCTAAATTGATTTGTTGGCAATATGGTGATTCCTATTGGGCCTTGGCATTTTGGGTTTGATCCATTTTGGCCAAAGCCCATGCCTTAAGAATCAATTAAAAGCCCATTGGACTTTAATTAAAATGACATTGGATGTTATTGGGCCTTTGAGACCCATTATGATTGGATTTGGAATCCAAGTCTTTAAGGCAAATAAATAAGTGTAAATATTTAATTTGGAATTAAATTGGAATTAGTATTGAATACAAATAAATTGGATTTACAGTTGTAGTTCAATATAATTCAAGAATACTTACTTTGAGTATTTATTCTTAAACGAGTTTGACTCGCGCAAATCAAATCGTTGTTTGAACATTGGATGATCATTAATTCAAAGATTAATTAATTGGATTAGATTGATTGAATAACATGATTTGAATGAATACATGAATGTGTTGTATAAATAATGTATATCAGATGGATATTAGAAGGGCGGGGGCAATTTTGGAAATTGTAATGAATTTAGAATTTATTAAATTGGACCTGCGTGTCCAGCCTTTTATCTCATTATTCTTTGTATTTCTCTTCTCACCAATTCCCCTCAATGTAAATGAGGTTTCTTTATTGTATTATGTTATTGGGTAGAAGTTAGAATAGTTCTAGCCGGGGAGAGGAAAGTGAGTGATTTGTTCTAGGAACAATTTGTGACATATCCATCCGCATATCATTATTAATTTATTATTTATACGCGCTTTATTATGTTTTAGAATGCATGCTTAAGGGTGTATGATGAGACCTAATCAAAGATAATAAATTGGTTGCCAATTTACGCGAAAAAACCCTCAAAAAATATTAAGCGTTTTTCCTTCCGTTGAGTGATTCTTACTCAAGATCCAAAGTTGGCATTTGTTTGTTGGCCACAGTCAAGACCTTTGTCAATTGCAGATGTGTTTGAATCATGAGAGTTTTGTTCCATATCGGTGTCTTGTCCAAGTCGTGATTTGTTGACCAAAGTCAAGATCACTTCTTGTCCATCGACATTGATTACGAAGCTTTCCATGTCAATGGGTCCCGCTTAACTGGAATCATTAAGCTTGTTGTGCCAAAGCCAGGGTTTAGTTGATTCAGAGGAAAAAGGTTAGGAAAATATATTGGATATATTGGCATATATATTGTATATATGTTTCGGACTTGGATGTCCACCTACCGGATCTAGGAATTGGATGAGATCCAATTGATCTTCGAGATCTACCTAGTTAAATATCATACAGCTTGTTGGCCAAAGTCAAAGTTGTGTGTTATTTAACGGGATCCTAGCCCACTAGGAAATTGGGTTTCCCGAGTACTCGACAGAGGGTTAGAGGCTCGCCAAAAATAGTGGGAGGCTAGTATTGAATTTGCAATTTCATTCAGATACTTAGCTTTACACGCTTTCAAATTATTTCGTCAAAATTATTTTATTAGTTGGACTAATACAATGTTATTTTTCTTGTAACAGTTAGACTGTACCCAAATATCGTTGACTAGATAGTTGGACTATCGTAGTCAAGATGACTGGAAAGGGAAATGTCCGAGACATTATCATGGGCGAAAATGTCTTTAAGGGCACGAACTTTGCCGATTGGGAAATCAATCTAAGGATAGTCCTTGGAGCCGAGAGGCTGCTATACATCATACAGACACCTCTTGGGCCTAAGCCCAAACCTGATCAGTTACTTGAGCTGGAGCTTTGGAAGACTCACATCAGTTACTGCTCAGTCTATTATGCTTGCTTCCATGACTCAGCATTTCCGTCGACAGAACAGGGACTTGGATCCCTATAACATGTTGGCGAGGTTGCATGATCTTCACCGATCTAACCGAAGGTCGCAGAGATATGAGTTAGTAAATAAGCTCTTCCGTTCACGTATATCAGAATGCATGTCTATTGAGTCTCATGTGGCACAGATGATTGCTGACATAGATGAGCTGACTGAGATGGGGATAGTCTTTGAGGCTGAGATTACCATAGATATGGTCTTGCAATCTCTCCCCGACACTTGGAGACAGTTCATCATAAACTATAATTTGATGAACACTGATGATACTCTTGGAGACTTATTGTCAATTCTCAAGGAAGCTGAGAAAGAGCTGCTTAAGGGCAACAAGCGCGAGGCGCACTTTTCTTCGACATCTCAGACACCGAGGGCTGGGCCCAAGGCGACTGGAGGTGTGAAGAAGAAGAAGCATAAAAGAAAGGGCAAAGCCAAATCGTCAAAGGCTTATGGGAAGCCTAAGGAAAAATCTCAGGATGTTTGCATCCAGTGCGGCAAGCGGGGTCACTGGAAGCGTGACTGCCACGAGTACAAGGCGCTCCAGAAGGAGATTAAAGTAGGCAAGGCACCGACTTCAGGTATGTTTGTTATTGAAATAAACATGACTACTTCTAGTTTTAAAAATTGGATTTTTGATTCTGGTTGTGGTACTCACATGTGCAGGATCTGCAGATTAGCAGGAGACTGACCTCAGGGGAGATTGATCTACGCGTCGGAAATGGGGCACCAATCGCCGTTTTGGCCGTTGGCATTTTTGTTTTAGAACTGCCTTCGGGGCATGTACTTAAACTTTCAGATTGTTATTATGTACCTAGTTTGACTAGGAATATTATCTCTGTATCTTGTTTGACCCAATACGGGTATACTTTTGTATTCCGAAACACTGGGTGTTTTGTTATAAAGATGATTTTGAGATATGTTCTGCTGATGCTAATAATGGTCTTTATATTTTGAATATAAATCAATCTCAAACATATAATGTAACAAACAAAAGGCTCAAAATGAGTAACAAAGATGAAACTTATATGTGGCATTGTCGTCTGGGACATATAAATAATACTCGCATATCCACACTTTCGAAGAGTGGCTACTTGGACGTATTTGATCCAAATTCATATGACGTATGCGAATCTTGCTTATTAGGCAAAATGCCTAAATCACCTTTTAGTTGTAAGGGTGAACGCGCCACCGAACTGTTAGCCCTGGTTCATAGTGACGTATGTGGGCCCATGTTTAGCCAGGCTAGAGGTGGATACGACTACTTCGTAACCTTTACGGATGATGCATCGCGTTATGGTTATGTGTATCTTATGAGACACAAGTCGGAAACTTTTGAGAAATTCAAAGAGTTTCGACACGAAGTTGAAAAACACACAGGCAAGAGTATAAAGACATTACGGTCAGACCGTGGTGGCGAATACTTGAGCAATGAGTTTCTAGACTACTTGAAAGAATATGGTATTCTTTCACAGTGGACTCCTCCTGGAACACCGCAATTAAACGGTGTGTCCGAACTGAGAAACCAAACTTTGTTGGACATGGTAAGGTCTATGATGAGTCGCACAGAGCTACCTATTTCCTTATGGGGATATGCATTAAACAGTGCAATTTTTATTTTGAATAAGGTTCCGTCAAAGTCTGTACAACAGACTCCGTATGAGATATGGACAGGAAAGAAACCGGGTTTCTCATTCCTGAAGATTGGGGATGCTGGGCATACGTCAAACGTTTGGAAGGTACCAAACTTGAGCCCAAATTGGATAAATGCCTATTCGTAGGATATCCTAGGGAAACCAAAGGATATTACTTCTATCACCCACGAGAGAACAAAGTATTTGTTGCTCTACATGCGGTTTTCCTTGAGAAGGAATTCCTAAATGCAGTGGTTAGTGGGAGGAAGTAGAACTCGATGAAAATCGGAGTGATACTGTTCCTGGCATAGAATCCTCAACGGAACAAGAACAGTCCATCCGAGATGAGACTGTACCACAATCTTCTATTACACAAGGACCGCGTAGGTCGGAGAGAGTCAGGAAACAACCTGACAGGTATGGGTTTCTAATCTCACCTCATGTAGATATTAATCTCATTGAGGATAATGAACCGGCTACGTATGAGGAAGCGATACAAGATATCGATCCGCTTTATGGAAAGAGGCCATGAAGTCCAAAATGGATTCCATGTACACCAATCAGGTTTGGACACTGGTTAATGCACCAGAAGGCGTAAAGCCTATGGATGCAAATGGGTCTTCAGAAGAAGACCGACATGGATGGCAACGTACAATGTACAAAGCTAGGCTTGTAGCGAAGGGGTATCGAAACCGACATGGTGTCGATTATGACGAAACTTTCTCACCCGTTGCCATGATTAAATTCATTCGGATAATGCTTGCTATTGCTGCATATTTCGATTACGAGATATCGCAGATGGACGTTAAAACCGCTTTCCTTAACGAAAACCTTTTGAAGGATGTTTATATGCAACAGCCTGATGGTTTTATCGTGCCTAGACTTGCAAATAAGGTTTGTAAGTTAAATCGGTCCATTTATGGACTGAATCAAGCATCGCAGTCATGGAACCAACGTTTTGATGAGATCATAAAAGAATATGATTTCATTAAAAACGAAGATGATCCTTGTGTATATAAGAAGGTTAATGGGAGAGCACTGACTTTTATTGTCCTTTATATTGATGATGTATTGCTTATGGGAAATGATATTCCCATGTTAACATATGTGAAAGCTTGGCTTTCATTAAAATTCTCCATGAAAGATCTGGGAGAAGCAGCCTATATTCTGGAATAAAGATCTACCGGGATAGATGTAGAAAGCTGCTTGGACTCTCCCAGAGCACGTACATTGACAAAGTGTTGAAAATATTCAACATGGATCAGTCCAAGAGGGGACTGTTACCAGTGTCACATGGCATCACTCTATCTAAGGACATGTGTCCTAAAACTCAAGATGAGAGAAACAGCATGAGTCGGATACCGTTCGCCTCGGCAGTCGGATCGATCATGTATGCCATGATATGTACGCGACCTGATGTCTCGTATGCTTTGAGCATGTGTAGTCACTACCAGCCGATCCAGGTGATGAGCGGAAAATATATCAATATTTACCGCCCCTTTTACTTAATATTTTGTTTAGTTTCTCGGGTTTGATGAACGTTTTGATATGTTTTAGTTTATTTTGCAGACAAAATAATATTGGGACTTAATGAAATCATTTAGGATGAAATATGGGTCAAATAAGGGAAAAAATTGGACTTTACATATTAATTTTGGAGATTGGAAACTTGAAATGGCGTTTTTTACGAAGTGCAGTTTTGGAAATTCCAGTATTGCGCATCTGTCGTATTTTGGACATAACTGTTTACTCCGATATCGGATTGAGCTGATTCAAGTTCCAGATTAAAGAAGACTCAAAGATCTATAGCTTTGAAAGACAAAATAATTTCGAATTCTGATTATATCATGCCCGAAATTGATGAATCATCCAGAAGTGTGTTGTGTGTAATTATTAAAGTCACTTTCAATCATTTTCAAAGAAAAAAATAAATTAATAAATAGATAATAAAAATTATCAAATCATCACCAAACATGATAAGAGATTAGTAAAGCAATTAATAATGGATTTGGTGGAGCAATTAGTGGAGCAATTAGTGGAGCAATTAATAATTGATTTGGTGGATGATTTGATGGAGGCAAAATTTTGCCTATAAATACCAAGCCATTTCATTTGTAAAATTCATACTTTCTTCTAAGGAATTCCTTAAGAATACTAAGAAGATTGTATCTTGTTTGTTTATTTATAGCTTTTAGTAATTAATTTCCGCTTTCGCACTTTCTTTTCTTTACTTTTCAGTTTTTACTTTCCGCAATTTACTTTTACGCACAATACTTTTCTTTCTTTAATTTTCAGTTTTTACTTTTCAGCAATTTACTTTCAGCTTTTACTTTTCAGTAATTTACTTTCAGCATTTACTTTTCAGCATTTAATTTTCAGTATTTAATTTCAGCATTTACTTTCCGTCATTTACTTTTCAGCAATTTACTTTTGAGCATTTTACTTTATGCCTTTTATTTTATTTAAGTTTTTACTACCCGTAAATATGTGTCGTAACTAAGCCAGTTATCTGGGATTGTGAATGAAATCCAATATCACCGATTTATAAAGGGGTTTAATTATAGTTTGGGTAATTTAAAGGTTTACTTATTTAGTCTTAAGCTTAATGCGTCTTGTTAATTGGCCATTAATAAGATTGATCTGGTAAATCTAAAATAAACTTGACAAAGGAATTTTAGGTTTCAGCCTTAGACTTAATAGCCCACGATCTTCCTGAGGATAGATAACCCTTTAATAGATTTCCTTACATGATAGACATATACCTGTCGGGTGGGGTAGCCATAATTGGAACTTAAACTTAATGAATCCAGATAATTTGGTTGACATAGACATATGGTTCAATTGGGTTAAACTGGGTATTTGCGTCTGACCATCGACAGAGGCTTACACATAATTTAGTGTTCCAGGTTAATAAATCAATATATACCCAACTTTAAGATAACCACTTCATCTTTAAAATGATATGGAAGAAATCACAACCCTAGATAGTTTTTAATATTGAATTTTCTTAAAACCTACTTTCGAACAATTTTATTTACTTGTTTTTAAATTTAGAATCGTCACCATTTCAAATCAATCAAACAACCTGTTAGATACTAGTAATCATTTGGCCTCATAAAATTAATAGATTAGATATTAAGTCTTCGTGGGATCGATATTTTTATACTACTTAAACGATACGTGCGCTTGCGTTATACGTGTGTGTTTACGCCGGTCAAGTTTTTGGTGCCTTTGGCGGGGACTTATTTATCTTTCACTATTTGTTGTGGGGTTAGATACGTTACTTGTATCTAATTTCTTTTTACTTATTATTACTATTTTCTTGTGTTTCAGGTTCTCAGAAACTACATGAAACGAACCAGAAGCTTTGAAATCCGACCGCTTGACCCAGAAATTGAAAGAACTATCAGACAGTTGAGAAGGGAAAGGCGAGAAGGCCAAGAAGCAATCATTAACATGGAACCTGAACCGTTGGAGGTTGCACCACCAATTCCCATTCGAGACAGAACCATTCCGGTGGTTGACAGACTCATTTCCTGTATTGTACTTCCTCCCTTACCAGCAAATACGTGTGACGTCAAAACATGCATTCAGATGATTCAGAAGCCAGTTCAGTTCGGGGGGAATGCAACTGAAGATCCGAATGCCCACATCAGTAACTTCCTGGAAGTTTGCGGTACTTTCAACTACAACAGAGCATCAGAAGAAGCAATGAGACTGCGTGTTTTCCCATACTCCTTGAAGGACAGAGCTAAAGCTTGGCTACATTCACTACCAGCAGGTTCTATCACAACTTGGAACACTTTAGCCACCAAATTTCTTGCAAAGTACTTTCCACCACCAGCCAACGGAAAGCTGAGAATGACATCACATCCTTTGTGCAACAAGACTCAGAAACTCTCTACGAAGATTGGGAAAGGTACAAAGATTTTCTTCGAAAATGTCATCACCATGAATTTCCAAAATGGCTTCAAGTCCAAACATTCTATAATGGACTTTCTGGAATAATGAGAACCACAATCGATGCTGCTGCTGGAGGAGCTTTATTGGTAAAATGAGAAGATGAAGCTTGGGACCTAATCGAAGAAATGGCCAACAACAATTATTTATGGCCAACAGAAAGGAGCATGATCCAAAGAATTGCAGGAATTTATGAAGTTGGAGCCAACACAGCACTGAATTCCAAGCTGGATGTGATTTGTAAAAATCTGGAAACTCTTAACATAAAAGTTAATGGTGGATCCACAAGTTCACCATTTGGAGGAGCACCCAAGTCAGAATCTTTCAACCAACATAAAGAAACGGTGAATTATGTCAATAATTTCAACAGATAAGGGAACAATCCATATTCCAACACCTACAACCCAGGGTGGAGGAATCATCCCAATTTCGCATGGAGCAACAATTCAGGGCAAATAAACAATCCACCACTCGGATTCCAACAACAGAACAAAAGTCAGGAACAAGCAAATGAACCAGGAATAACAGAAGTGTTGACCCACTTGAAAAAGATAGAAGCAAAACACGACTCTCAAGCAGCAAGATATGATGCTATGTTTCAATCTCAAGCAGCAAGATATGATGCTATGTTTCAATCCCAAGCATCATTAATTCAAAGTCAATCAGCTTCTATTAAAGCACTGGAGAATCAAATTGGACAACTGGCCAATGCTCAGAGTTACAGACCGCCAGGTACCATTCCTAGCAACACAGAGCCAAATCCAAGGAACATGGGGAAGGAGCAATGTCATGCCATCATGTTAAAAAGCGGTACTGAAATCAACAAAGATGTTGGAGCCAAAACAGCTGCTGAGGAAGTTCCAAAAGAAACAAAGCAACAGATGGAGGAAAAAGATTCAAAGGAAAAAGAACAGATCATTCCACCTCCACCTTTTCCTCAACGTCTTCAGAAGAACAAATTAGACAAGCAGTTTTCTCGGTTCCTGGAGATCTTCAAAAAGCTGCATATCAACATTCCATTCGCAGAAGCGTTGGAACAAATGCCCAGCTATGCCAAAATCATGAAAGACATTCTTTCACGAAAGCGGAGATTGGGAGATTACGAGATAGTAGCATTATCAGAAGAATGCAGCGCTATCATTCAGAGGAAACTTCCCCCAAAGTTGAAAGATCCTGGCAGTTTTACTGTACCTTACGTCATAGGAGAACATGACTTCGGTAAGGCTCTGTGTGATCTAGGTGCCAGTGTTAACTTGATGTCTTTTTCCATTTTCAGGAAATTACAGATTGGAGAAACAATGCCAACTTCAGTCTCACTACAACTTGCTGATAGAACGCTCGTATTTCCAAGAGGCGTAGTTGAGGATGTGCTGGTCAAGGTTGACAAATTCATTTTCCCAGCATATTTTATTGTCCTTGATATGGAGGAAGACGCAGACATGCCAATAATCTTTGGGAGACCATTCTTGGCTACAAGTCGAACCATTATTGATGTACATAAAGGAGAATTAACCATGAGGGTACATGACCAAGAAGTAACATTCAATGTTTTCAAGGCCATGAATTTCCCAGATGATGAAAAGAAGGAGGAATGTTTCAGACTTGATGTGATACACAGTACCATTCAGAACTCCAATGCATACAAAGTTCTACTGACAAACTTAAAACATGTCAATTGCCTGTGGAGCCTAAGATAAAGCGTCTTTTGCACTGAAAGAACCTATTCTTGCACTACAAGCAACAGAATAGAAAAAGTTCCACCAGCTCAACGAATTGGAGGAATTTCACTACACCTTTTGAGAATGCCAAATTGTACAAAGAAAAGGGCAATAAAAGACATGATGAGAAGTTAGTGCGCATACAACTGGAACCAGGGCAGAAGGTACTGTTAAACAAATCAAGGGTGAAAATTTTCCCATGGAAGCCAAAATCACGGTGGTCAGGTCCATTTGTGATCACCAAGGTTTTAACAGAGAGAGCCGTTGAGATACATGATCTTGACTCCAACAAAACTTTCAAGGTTAAAAACAAGCGTGTTAAGCACTACTGGGGAGAATCATTTGAGCGACAAAAAGAAAGTGTCACACTTTCAGATCTAGCCTAACTTTCGAGAAGTCATTTCTAGCTGACGACTTAAACTTAGCGCTCGCAGGGAGGCAACTAATGTATTTTTTGTATATATTGTGATTTGGTGTGATTTAATTTGGTGTATTTAGTTTTTGCAGATTAAGACATTTCAAGATGGAAGAAGCTCTCACAAATCTTCACAAGCAATTTCCTTCTCTCCCTCAAAAATCTCTGATGAAAGTTTACAAAGTTCGCTTGGAACGAATGAGATTACTGATGATTAAAGGTATTCCTACTAACATTCGTTGGTTAATTGAAGCACGGGTTCGATTGGCAGGTGAGTCTTCTGACTCTTTTATTTCACATCTGCATGGTTTTGGAAAAAGCACTTATGCAAAGAAATGTAGAGCTAAGCAAATGGGTGTTTGTTACAAATGTGCACGCTGGAATTGCAATACTCGTTATCGTTCTTTAGGAATGGTGTCTGATAATCGCGAAGACAAAATTAAATTCATTAGGGATGGCTTGAGTAAGGAGTCTTTAGATGATATATCTTCAACTCTTGAGACGCATCCCAGTGGATATGTTCACAAAGCCATTCGCAAATTACATACACAATTCCAAAAATAAAGACAACAATTAAGTCTTGGGAATCTGACTCAAAAAGACCCTGTTTGCCAGTTTATAAGAAAATTGGATGGGAAGCTTGTCCCTGACGCATAGACGTCAATCAAGCCGCTTCTTTTCTTGTACATATTATATTTCTTTGTCTTTTTCTAATAATTGTAAATTGTTTTGTTGTTTTCTTTTATTTTCTCCGACATGATCCAGACCTTTTTGACTATCACGATTTATTTTACTGTTAACTAATAATTGTCATTTGGCAGATACTAGTGCTATTTTTACTCACCCTTTTCAGGTACTATAAATTCAGCCCGTCATTGCACTTTTGAAGGCAGCCAGAGTTGAGAAAGAAATACATAAAAAAAAAATGGAAGCCACTTCAAGAAGACGAGTTGAAAACATCTGTGTGTTTTGTGGTACTAGTGTTGGTGTTAAGCCACAATACGTAGAAGCAGCACAAGAATTGGGTCGAGTCTTAGCTGCAAAGAATATGCACTTAATATATGGCGGAGGCAATCTTGGACTTATGGGGATCGTTTCAAAAGCCGTACAAGAAGGAGGTAGTCACGTTTTGGGAATCATCCCAAAACCCTTGGCAGAGGCAAATCTTAGTGAACCATCAAACGGAGAGGAACTGATCGTGCCAAGTATGTCTGAACGTTTGGTAGAAATGATTAACCGTGATGATGCTTTTATTGTTTTGCCAGGTGGCTTGGGTACATTGGAGGAAATTTTTATTGTGCTATCTTGGGCGAACCTGAACATACACCAGAAACCAATTGGGCTGTACAACGTTGATGGATTTTATGATTTTCTTTGTGTGTTTCTTGATGATGCCCGGAGAAATGGCTTCGTGTCAAAACCGTTGAAAGAACTCCTATTTACTGCCAGAACTGCTCCAGATCTAATAGACCAACTCATAGCCTATGAACCACGAGTTGACCCTATCCTTTCAAAGATAAATTGGTCTGAGGACGATCGTGGTAAGAGGAGTAGGATTAATCTGGATCTTAACCTTTAATTTCCTGTAGATTTTCAGCTAACCAGGTATTATTTTCTAACTCTCTTCTTCTACTTTTTAAGACATTTGGGACAATGTCTCATTTAGGTTTGGGGGAGGGAATTAGTTGATCAGTACCTTGTTTTTAGTTTGTGTGTTGTTTTTATTTTTAGTCCAAATTTTTTCGAAAAATACAAAAAAATTGAAAAATTTTCAAAAATTACAAAAATATTTTGCATTTTTTGTTTTTATTTTGACTAAAAAGGTGAAATTGGTAAGAGATAGATGAGTAAGGAGTTTCCACTCCTGAGACGTATCTCAAACCATTTTTGAAACAAGTTAATTTTTTTGTTTATTTCATTTTGAATTATTTAATTTGTGAATTCTCCTCAACGACTACAAATGAATCTTTATATGCTCAGTTGACAGATATTATCAACATTTATAGTAACATACGGACATGAGCTAAAATTGAACAGTTTGTAATATTCAGTGCTTTAGTTTAATTGGAGGAAGCATCTCGAAAAGCAATGGAGTAAAAAAAAATTCCGAGATCCGAGTTATTAAGTCTGTAAGGGTGTTTTAACACATAGTGCCCTAAAACCAACTGGTTTGGGAGTCATTGGCCCAAAGCTCGCTACATGGATCAAAGATGCTGCAAAAATATATATATATGAAGTCTGAGTAATTAAGTCTGTAGGGGTGTCTTAACATCTGGTGCCCTAAAGCCACTGGTTTGGGAGCCACAGACCCAACACTCGCTACATAGATGGAAGATATTGTTTATAAATAAAAAAATAGAGAAAAAAAATCAAAGAAAAAAATCTGAAAAATCAGAAAAATTATTCCATTGCTACAAAAAGGTGTGAAATCTGATAGAACTTTAGGACAAAAACATATTACTCTCTTATCAACTGCACTTATGACTGTTGTGGGCAAAAATGAGTTGATTAATATTTTGTCGACTGTGTATATGGAGAATGGTAAAAATAATCGGAGAATTTACTTATTCGGTAATTTAGAAAGAAAGAAAACAACTAGTAACTTGGAGTAGAGTTTCACCTGATTAGTCACTAACTTCTTTATTCTCTTTTCTCTTGTCTTTTTGCTTTTGTGTGCATTAGTTTTATTATCTTTTTACTTTTGTAAAACGTTTGTGGGTATCGTAACTGTAAGCCCTCACGAGACTATAACTCGTCCACTAGGGACACCTAGAGGTTTAAAGGCTTGTTGCATATGCTAAATGCAACCGTGATCCCTACGAAAGTGGCTTAGTTTAATTTTAATTATTTCTTGTATTTTATTTTGTTGTTTTTCTCGAGGACTAGCAAAATGTTAGGTTTGGGGGTGTGATGAGCGGAAAATATATCAATTTTTACCGCCCCTTTTACTTAATATTTTGTTTAGTTTCTCGGGTTTAATAAACATTTTGATATGTTTTAGTTTATTTTGCAGATAAAATAATATTGGGACTTAATGAAATCATTTAGGACGAAATATGGGTCAAATAAGGGCAAAAATTGGACTTGACATATTAATTTTGGAGATTGGAAACTTGAAAGGGCGTTTTTTACGAAGTGCAGTTTTGGAAATTCCAGTTTTGTGCATCTGTCGTATTTTAGACATAACTTTTTACTCCGATATCGGATTGAGCTGATTCAAGTTCCAGATTAAATAAGACTCAAATATCTACATCTTTGAAAGACAAACGAAGTTCGAATTCTGACGATTTTATGCCCGAAATTGATGAATCATCCAGAAGTGTGTTGTGTGTAATTATTAAAGTCACTTTCAATCATTTTCAAAGCAAAAAAATAAATTAATAAATAAATAATAAAAATTATCAATTCATCACCAAACATGATAAGAGATTAGTGGAGTAATTAATAATGGATTTGGTGGAGCACTTAGTGGAGCAATTAATAATTGATTTGGTAGATGATTTGATGGAGGCAAAATTTTGCCTATAAATACCAAGCCATTTCATTTGTAAAATTCATACTATCTTCTAAGGAATTCCTTAAGAATACTAAGAAGATTGTATCTTGTTTGTTTATTTATACCTTTTAGTAATTAATTTCCGCTTTCGCACTTTCTTTTCTTTACTTTTCAGTTTTTACTTTCCGCAATTTACTTTTACGCACAATACTTTTCTTTCTTTAATTTTCAGTTTTTACTTTTCAGCAATTTACTTTCAGCTTTTACTTTTTCAGTATTTACTTTCACAATTTACTTTTTAGCATTTAATTTTCAGTATTTAATTTCAGCATTTACTTTCCGTCATTTACTTTTCAGCAATTTACTTTTCAGCATTTTACTTTATGTCTTTTATTTTATTTAAGTTTTTACTACCCGTAAATATGTGTCGTAACTAAGCCAGTTATCTGGGGTTGTGATGAAATCCAATATCACCGATTTATAAGGGGTTAAATTATAGTTTGGGTAATTTAAAGGTTTACTTATTTAGTCTTAAGCTTAATGCGTCTTGTTAATTGGCCATTAATAAGATTGATCTGGTAAATCTAAAGTAAACTTGACAAATGAATTTTAGGTTTCAGCCTTAGACTTAATAGCCCACGATCTTCCTTGAGGATAGATAACCCTTTAATAGATTTCATTACAGGATAGACATATACCTGTCGGGCGGGGGTAGCCATAATTGGAACTTAAACTTAATGAATCCAGATAATTTGGTTGACATAGACATATGGTTCAATTGGGTTAAACTGGGTATTTGTGTCTGACCATCGACAGAGGCTTACACATAATTTAGTGTTCCAGGTTAATTAATTAATATATTACCCAACTTTAAGATAACCACTTCATCTTTAAAATGATATTGGAAGAAATCACAACCCTAGATAGTTTTTAATATTGAATTTTCTTAAAACCTACTTTCGAACAATTTTATTTACTTGTTTTTAAATTTAGAATCGTCACCATTTCAAATCAATCAAACAACCTGTTAGATACTAGTAATCATTTGACCTTATAAAATTAATAGATTAGATATTAAGTCCTCGTGGGATCGATATTTTTATACTACTTGAACGATATGTGCGCTTGCGTTATACGTGTGTGTTTACGCCGGTCACTAGGTGATGCCACTGGATGGCGGTTAAGAACATCCTTAAGTATCTTAGACGAACTAAGGATGCTTTCTTAGTTTATGGAGATGGAGAACTTGAGGTAACTGGGTATACCGATGCAAGTTTCCAAACCGATAAAGACGAATCTAAGTCACAATCCGGGTACATATTTTTTTGAACAACGGAGCAGTAAGCTGGAAATCTTCCAAGCAATAGACTGTTGCCGATTCAACAACAGAAGCGGAGTATATTGCAATAGCTGAAGCACCAAAAGAGGCAGTTTGGATCCGTAAATTCCTAATTGGATTAGGAGTAGTCCCGTTAGCAGCTGAACCCGTTCCATTGTATTGTGACAATAACGGGGCTATAGCGCAGGCTAAGGAACCGCGGTCTCATCAACGATCCAAACATGTTCTTCGACGTTTCCATCTGATTCGTGAGATCATACATCGTGGCGATGTGAAGATCGAGAAGGTCACATCAGATGACAACATTGCAGATCCGCTGACGAAAGCTATTTCACAGCAAAAGTTTGACAAACATATACATAGTTCAGATATTAGATGCTTGAGTGACTGGCTATAGGCCAAGTGGGAGATTGTTAGACAATTATGACCCATAGCTTTATGGATATTACTGATATCAGTAAAATTTGGTTTTGGTCGTCCAGGGCTTTAATAGGTTCTGTGTACGCCTGTATTGGGTTTATTGAGAATCGTAGTGTATTGGATGTGATGTCAAGACGGAAGTATCACTTCAGACATATGGAGATGATGATCACGCAGCGATTCAGAACTAGTTCTCTATTGTGTTGCAACCATCGAGATAATATGACAAGGTCATGATTATCCGATTTAAAAAGACTAGTTGCTTGATATCCGATATGTGCTTCGTACGGGGCAGACATTATTCCAGCCCCAGGCCTTGCACGTGACATCTGATACTGGATCGCTATACGCAATACTACGTATACTACGCCTGACATAGATTGTATATTCCAGTAAGAATATTTCTGGAGAATTGGGTAAGCACGGTACTTTGTTAGAAGCCAACCATGTCTTGTAAATCGGTAAGCACGTGGTACGAGGTACTCACTTTATCGGATAGTCCGATAACCGGATTTACTGCCAACATATCCAAAGGTCTCTTGGGTCTCTTCCCAAAGATTCACCGATGACAGTTGACTCGATTAGAATTAATCTGGGATTAATTAAGAGAGAGAAAATTAATCTGGGATTAATTGAAGCATTATTTAATCTGGGATTAAATGTGTTCGAAAGAGAGAGAGCATGATTAATTTGGAATTAATCGGTAAATAAATTTAATAGTTATATTTGATTTTCCTATTTAATTTATTGACATGGGCTAAAATTAATATATCAGATATATTAATATGAATTGGATTTCATTACGAAATTAAAGTCAGACTTTAATATGAAACGAACAGACTAATTTAGAATTAAGTCGTAAACGGCATTCGTAATAAATTTACGAGACGTCATTTTTAATTAAATTAGATTTAATTATTTAGCGACGAGAATTCGTTTAATCGGATTAAACGAATCTGAGCCCCGGCAAACATTCGTAGAATCCATTTGAATTTTGAATTCAAATGTGGGGCCTACTTTAAATGTGGTAGTTGGGAGAGTGGTTGGCATTTTATGCCAAACCATCTACTTTCCAACCACCTTGGAATGGTTTTGGTGAAATTATTTACCCAACCACCTAGTTTAGGTGAAAAGGGTAAATTGGTTTTTACCAAAAGGCATCTCTCTCTCTCATTTGGTAACATATCTCACAAACACAAACCCTAGCACACATGGCTTTAGGCGTGAGCTTCTCCATCTTCTCTCTTTGATTTTGTGTCAAAATCAAGTTAGCTAGCACTTCAAGGAATCAACAACAGTGATAGGGAACCAACTCAAAGCTTGGAATCAACACAAAGGTTGGATCTTGGAGATCTTCATTCATAACTCAAAGCTTGGAATCAACACAAAGGAAGGATCTTGGAGATCTTCTTCTCAAAATTTTAAGAGCTCAAATCCATTCAATGTAAGTAATTCCGCAACTTATAATGAATATATGAACACCTTTTCTTGCTTATTAGATCCTTGGCATGTTCTAGGAACACTAACAGGTTGTTCATGTGTGGTGGGACTTCTTTGGTGTAGGATTAATTAGATTAATCCTAGTGAAAAATTAGATTGAAGCATGAATTTTTAGCATTTTCTGTCACTGTTTCAGATCTGAATTTTCAGTATATATATTGATGTATTTGATGTTAAATAAATATTTTAGATGTAATTTGGGAGTTGGAACAATTTCCGGAAAGTCTGTCCGACTTGAAATAAGCGAAAAACGGCCAAAAACGGGGTTACCGGGTGGATTTTGAGCCAACCGGGTGACGGCTGTCCAAACAGTGAATCTGTGACTGTTCGGGCTGCCCATGAACTGCCCTGACACTATTGGAGCTGACCTGGGTAGTTTCCATAAGTGTCGGGTAGTCAGTTCAGTCAAAAACGTGTTTTAGGTAATTTTGCGGAAAAACGGTTTTTGTAAAAGTTTCGCGAGTTTTTCAACTTGTTTATGTAAATATTTGATATTGAATAAATACGTTTAGGTGAAATATGAATAAATTATTCATATTAAATATTGAATAATTTATTCGGTATTTTAAAAAGGTTTTAAAATACGATTTCTCCCGAACCCGCGCTCCGCTACGCCCTATCGCCCAAAACCCCAACACTTAGAACTTCAATTTAATTTTGTTCCCTAAAATTTCAAATTCCCTTTTAGAATTTTAACTCAAAACTTCAGCTTTAATTTTTAAAATTATCGTAAAACTTCCATTTCTAATTTATACGATTAATTTTCTGAACTTCGGGTTCATAAATGAAAATGATAAATGTAGAAATTTTTGTTCTATGAGTTACAACTAAGAACTTCATGTTCTAATTTATTTGTAATTGTCAATAGTAATTGTATAATTATGCCTCGATATGATAACTATTTCAGCGGATATCTTTGAAATTCAGCATATTTCTACTGGATACGGTTGAATATGAAGCGTTTTCGATGTATACTTTAGCTTCACTTGCTAATAAAATGATGTTAAGATTATATATACCAGAATATTATTCCTTTTCTGTAGTAGAGTGTTTCATATCTATATTTAGTGAAAATTAATATTCACTACTGGAAATATTAAGAAAAACTGATTCGTGTATGATAACATCATGTTTTATTTATAAATGATAGTTCAGAACTGCAGGTTATGTCATTAGAAGTTAATTTAAACTTCAGGTACGATTAGTTTTTATTATTCAAAACTTATAGCATCAATAATATATATAGTATAATTTACAAGAATTAAGATAAAAAAAATTTTGTGTGTTTGGATTAAAATTTTTTTAATGAAATTTTGTGTGTTTAAGATAATAATTGAAGAGAAAAAATACCTAATTTTCATTTATACATTGCATATTGTCATATGGTCATTAAAAATCTTAAATTTCATGATTCAAGAATAATAAACATATAAAATAATATCTAATTTGAACGCGGGTTGGCAGTTTAGGCGGTTCGGGTCGCGGTTTGAGTCAAAATTTACGATTTTGGGGGGTTCAGGTCACGTTGGGTCAAAACCGCACACCGACCCGAAATTACGGTTCTGTTCCGATTGACCTGGAAATATTTTTAATTTTTTTCAAACCGCACGGTACGGTTCGGGTTGGTGATGTTCGGTTGGGTTACGGTTTGACCTAAAACCGTGATCCCCCTAAGGTTGATATTTAGAACTTAAAGTTCAAAATATAGTATCATAAATTCAGAACTTGAAGTTATATGGAAGATTTAAAACCTCAAGTTATAATCAAAAAATTTAATTGATGGGGTTAGACTTAACGTAAATTTAGAACTTTGGGTTTTATAATTATGTTGTAATTTAAAACTTCAAGTTCTAATAAAAAAAATTAACTAATGAGATTATAACTTTAAGTTATAATCTAAAAAAATCAATTAATGAGGTAAAAATTTCAAGTTCTAAATTTTTTAACAAATAAGTTACAAGCAAATAATAATAAAAACTCAAACAGGAGATATTAATATATCTACTATTTATCCATTGAATTATAATTGAATAGGAATTGAAGACTGAAGTGAGGCCAAGGCACGTACCTAGAGGGATTGAAAATCATGAAACCGATTCACAATAGAAACACTGATTGTTTATTGCATGTGGAATGAATATATAGGGGCATTACAATTCATTCACAAGAATTAAGAGCAGACAGTAGGTCTGTAATATTTTATGATATTGATTATCCAATTTAATGGCAACCACAGAGCATACTCATAAAAAAATGATAAAAATACATAAAGCATAACATAATGAATTAGAACTACGGGTTCTAATTTTAAGTTTGAAATTCAGAACTTCAAGTTCTGAAATAGAATTATAGGTTCTAATTTTAATATTGAGATTAAGAACTTGAGGTTTTGAATTGGAACTACTGGTTATAATTTTAATGTTGAAATTAAGATCTTCTTGTTCTAATTTATTTATACTACAAAACTTCAAGTTGCAATATTAAAAATTAATAAGAATTTGGATTCAGACAACATAAAAATTAAGCATGCAAATCAAAAATCACATATAAATCATAAGCCACCATGATTTGGCCTTCGGATTTGATTACAGTCAGAAGCCTCATATCAATCATAAGTCATAATGATTTTGCTTTCATCTTTGGTTATAAACAGAAGCTGTGTTATATAAATTATAAGTCATATTCACGACTTCTGATTATTGCAAATTGGCTTCACTCTTTCACATATATTGATTCGGTTTTGATTGTAGCGAATTGGCTCATGTCTTCATATGATGATTCGTCTTTGGACTTTGATTATAGCGAATCGTGCTGATAACATGTTATAAAATAAGAGATAAATAGAAGAAGAGAAAGATACATTGGAAGGCTGCATGATTTTATTCTTATTAATTCTTAATTGAATAATAAATTACAAAAGATGCTCTTTATTTATAGGAAGAGATTGGGTTAAGATTGTTATCCTAAGCAATGTGGGATAAACTAAACTTTTAAATATTAAAGTGAGGGACCACATTATTTAAAATAAAAATATATATAGTGCATTTTTAATGTGTCATTTGGTGTTTGTTGTATTATAATTGGTTGAAAGTTTAACTATACACCATATTCAATATACAATTTTTTTTTAAAAATTTTAAAGGGTACAAGTTCTTTTATATATACACTTAAAAAATTAAAATTTTGCTATATTTGGGATCCTAATTTGGGTAAAATATTGGGACCCAACCAACCAAATGGGTCGACTCTTTCAATATCACCCACGACTCTCATTACAAGCCTGATTTGGGAAGATCCTAATGCTATATGCAGCGTAGCCAATTTTTTTCACATAATAAATACTTTTAGAGTCGATCCTCATACCAGATAAAAAAATAAATAAAAAATTATCAATTTTCCACCCAAAGATTGGTTAAAATGCAATCAAATTCAATTTTTTTTTGAAATATTCAGTGTTCACCGAAAGTTCAACAAGTTTTCTTTTTTCCACCCCCAAACATTAATGGTGTTAGCTTTTTACTGTTTTTATCATTTGACAACGTTTGAGTGGAAAATTTAACACTCTGGTGGAAAAATGAATACACTTTGAACTTCGAATTGAAAAATGAACACTTTAAAATATAATAAAATTTCAGGTGAAGAAATAATAATTTTTCAAGTATTTGTAATTGATTAAAATACAAACAAAATTGAAAATCGGCCTTCATCGTTCATTTGGAGTGGAGATTAATGTCTTCAATATCTATATATAGAGATGTGATCAGTGATAAACATACACGTTACGCAAGCGCACGTATCGCTCAAGTAGTATAAAATGTATCGATCCCATGAGAACTTAATACCTAAGCTATTAATTTATGAAGCTAAATGTCTACGAGTATCTAATTGATTGATTGTTAGTTGGATGGTGATTTTTATCTAAAACAAGTAAACAAAACAATGCGAAAGTACATTAAAGGAAAAATCAATATTATAAAGCTATCTAGGGTTGTGAATCCTTCCAATATCTTTTAAAGATGAAATGATTATCTCATATTTGTGTAATATAGCGGTTTATTAACCTGAAACACGAAGTTATGCAAAAGCCTCTTCTGATGGTCAAATGTAAACATCCAAAGTAACCCAATTAACTATATTCCTATCTTAATTAAGAAACTCCGAATTCATTAAGTTTAAGTTCCAATTATGGCCACCCCTACCTGACAGGTATATTCTTATCCTATAAGGAAATCTACCTAAGAGACATTTACCCCAAGGTGAGATCGTGAGCTATTGAGTCTATGGCTGAAACTTAAAATCTCATTTCCAAGTTCATTTTAAGTTTACCAAATCAATCTTATTAGTGGCCAGTTAACAAGAAGCATTAAAACTAAGACTCAATAAATAAACCAATATATTACCCAAGGCATAAAATAACCAACTTATAAACCAGTGATATTCGAATCCATCACAACCCTAGATAATATGTTTAGTTACAAAACATACCTAAAATTAGAAAATGCATAGTTAAACAGAATAACATAATAGAAAATTAAAAAAAGTAAAGAAAATTACAACAATAAAAAAATATTGGAGCTAGGGGTTTCACTTTTAATACTTCAAATATAGACTTGTTCATTTCTTGAATTAATTATATTAAAACCAACCATATTGGCGGTGAACGTCATTTGTCCAAAGTCCAACCGACCATATAGGCGGTAACAAAATCATATAAATCGACCATGTAGGCGGTAACAAGGTTAGCACCTAAACCGACCATATAGGCGGAAACAAAGTCCAATAATGTAAAACCGACTGCATAGGCGGTAAATAATTAATTCAAATTATTTATTTAAATTAATGGATGTCTTCTTGAAGTTGCCTCCATTTTTTTAATATTTCTTTCTCAAATCTGGATGTCTTCAAGTGTCCAATGATAAGCTGAATTTATAGAACCTGAAAAAGGGTGAGTAATAATAGCACTTGTACATGCCAAATGACAATTATTAGCTAAAAAGTAAAATAAATCGTGAAAGTCAAAAGTCTGGATCCTGTCGGTGAAAATAAAAGAAAATAAAAAAATAAATCACAATTATTAGTTAAAGACAAAGAGATTAATATGTACAAGAAGTAACGGCTTGAATGACATCTATGCGTCAGGGACAAGCTTCCCATCCAATTTTCTTTTAAATTGACAAACATGGTATTTTAAAATCAGATTCCCAAGACTTAATTGTTGTCTTTCTTTTCAAAATTATGCATGTAACATGCGAATTGCGTGATACACATATCCAATAGGATGCGTCTCAAGAGTCAATGATATATCATCTAAAGACTTCTTACTCATGTCATCCCTAATGAATTTAATTTTATCTTCGTGGTTATCAGACATCAATCCTAAAGAACGACAACGAGTATTACAAGTCATGCGTGCACATTTATAGCAAACACCTAATTATTTAGATCTTCTTTCTTAGCATATGTGCTTTTTCCAAAAACAGGCAAAAATGAAATAAAAGATTCAGATGACACATCTGCTAATCAGATTCGTGCTTCAATAATCCAACGAATGTCACTATTAATACATTTGTTCATCAGAAGTCTCATTCATTCCATTCGTGCTTTGTATACTTTCATCAGAGAGTTTTGAGGGAGACAAGGAAATTGCTTGTGAATATTTGTGAGAACGTCTTCCATTCTTTCTGTGACTTTACCTATAAAAATTAAACACACAAATATAAAACACACCAAATCTCAATATATACACAAATTGCATGGGTTGACTCCCTACTAGTGTAAGTTTAACGTCGTCAGCTAGACATAATTACACGAACGTTAGGCTGGATCTGCGAGTATGAGACCTTTTTTTTGGTGCTCAAATGATTCTCCCCAGTAGTGTTTGAAACGCTTGCTATTAACTTTGAATGTTTCATTGGAAGTGGGATCATGTAACTCAACGGCTCTATATGGTAAAACTTCGGTGATTAAGAATGAACCTAAATATCGTGATTTTAACTTCCATGGAAAAGTTTCAACCTTGATTTGTTTAACAATGCCCACTGCCCTGGTTCCAATTATCTGCGCACTATCTTCTGATTATGCCACTTATTGGCATTTTCTTTTTACAATTTGGTATTCTCAGAAGCACGTATGTGAAATTCCTCCAATTCTTTGAGTTGGTGAAGCCGTTTCTCTCATGTTGCTTGTAGATCAAGATTTAACTTCTTCAGTGCCCAATATGCATTATGTTCAAGTTTTACAGGCATATGGCATGCTTTAAGTTTGTCAGTGGAACTTTTCATATTATCTATCACATCAAGTCTGAAACATTCCTCCTTCTTTTTGTCATTTTGGAAATTCATGGCTTTGAAAACATTGAATGTTACTTCTTGGTCCTGTACCCTCATAGTTAGTTCACCTTTTTGTACATCAATAATGGTTCGACCTGTAACCAAGAATATATCCTGAGGATGATGGGTACATCTTCGTCTTCCTCCATGTCAAAGACAACAAAATCTACAAGGAAAATGAATTTATCGACTTTGACAAGCACATCTTCAACTACACCTCTCGAAAATGTGAGCGTTCTATCAGCAAGTTATAGAGTAACTGAGGTCGGCTTTGCTTCTGTAATCCGCATTTTCCTGTAAATAGACAAAGGCATCAAGTTAATACTAGCACCCAAATCACAAAAAGCCTAACCGAAGTTTTGTTCTCATATGGTGCAAGGGATGGTGAAATTGCCATGATTTTTTAACTTTGGGGGAAGTTTCATTTGAATGATGACGCTGCATTCTTCTGTCAATGCTACTGTCTCATAGTCTCCCAATCTTCGCTTTCGTGACATGATATCTTTCATGAATTTGACATAGCTGGGCATTTGTTCCAACGCTTCTGCAAATGGAATGTTGATATGCAGCTTTTTAAAGATCTCAAGGAATCGAGCAAACTGCTTGTCTTGTTTATATTTCTAGAGACGCAGTGGAAAAGGTGGAAGTAGAGTGAATCTTTCTCGATCATTCTCTTTTGCCTCTTTTTCCTCCATCTATGGTTCTACTTCGTTGATTTCTTTTGGAACTTCCTCAGTGGATGTCTTGATTCCAACATCTTTGTTGATTTCAGTGCCACTTTTCAAAGTGAGGGCTTGACATTGCTCATTCCCTCTGTTCCTTGGATTTGTAACTATGTTGCTATGAATGGTACATTGCGTTCTGTAACTCTGAGCATTGGTCAGGTTTCCCATTTGATTCTCTAGTGTTTTCAAATATGTTGCGTGGATTTGAATTAATGTTGTTTGGGATTGAAATATAGCATCATATTTGGCTTCTTGCTTTTTGAACATCTCTGCAAGCAAAACTTTTATTTCTGGGTTCTTTTCATATTCCTGGCCTTTGTTTTGATGTTGGAATCTAGGTGGTGGATTTTTCTTTTGCCCTGAATTGTTGCTCCAAGTGAAATTGGGATGATTCCTCCAACTTGGGTTGTAGGTGTTGGAACACAGATTGTTTCCCTGTATGTTGAAATTGCTGACATAGTTCATTGTTTCATCATGTTGTTTGTAAGATTCTGACTCTGGTGCTCCACCATATGGTGAAATTATGGATCCAACATTAACCTTAATGCTAAGAGTTTCCATGGGTTTGCATATATGATCCAGCTTGGCATTCATTGCTGTGTTGGCTCCTATTTCGTGGATTCCTGCTATTCGTTGGATCATGCTCTTTTATGTTGGCCATAAAGAATTGTTTTTGGTCATTTCTTCAATTAAGTCCTAGGCTTGATCTTCTTCTTTTGCCATTAAATCTCCTCCAGTAGCAGCATCTATTATGGTTCTCATTAGTCTAAAAAGTCCATTGTAGAAGGTTTGGACTTGTAGCCACTTTGCAATCTCATAATGAGGACATTTTCTGAGCAACTCCTTGTATCTTTCCCAAGCTTCGCAGAGGGATTCTAAGTCATGTTGCACAAAAGATGTTATGTCATTCCTCAACTTTGCTGTTCTGGCTGGGGAAAATATTTTGCAAGGAATTTGGTGCAAAAGTTTTCCAAGTGGTGATTGAACCTGCTGATAGTGAATGTAGCCAAGTCTTAGCTCTGTCTTTCAGGGAATATGGGAACACATGCAGTCTCATTGCTTTTTCTGCCGCTCGGTTGTAATTGAATGTGCCGCAAACTTCCAGAAAGTTGTTGATGTGGGCATTAGGATCTTCAGTTGCACTCTCCCCAAAATGAACTGATTGTTGTATCATCTAAATGCATGTTTTAATGTCACACGCATTTGCTAGTAAGGGAGGAAGTACAATGCATGATATGAAGTCGTCAACCACTAATATAGTGCTGTCTCGAATGGGAATTGGTGAAGCAACCTCCAAAGGTTCAGGTTCTTGATTGTTCATGTTGATCAGTGTTTCTTGATCTTCTCGTCTTTCCCTTCTCAACTTTCTGATAGTTCTTTCAATCTCTGGGTCAAGCGGACGGATTTCAAAGCTTCTGGTTCTTATGTAGTGTCTGAGAACCTGAAACACAAGAAAAAAATAAGTAAAAATAAATTAGACACAAGTAAAGTATCTAACCTCAAAATTAATAGTGAAAGATAAATAAGTCCCCGACAACGACGCCAAAAACTAGATCGGTGTATAAACACACACGTTACGCAAGCGCACACATCGCTTAAGTAGTATAAAATGTATCGATCCCACGAGGACTTAATACCTAGGCTATCAATTTATGAAGCTAAACGTTTACAAGTATCTGATAGATTGATTGTTGATTGGATGGTGATTTTAAACTAAAGACAAGTAATTAAAATAGTGCGAAAGTAAATTTAGGGAAAAATCAATATTATGAAACTATAAAGGGTTTTGAATCCTTCTAATATCTTTTAAAGATGAAGTGATAATCTCATTTTTGTGCAATATTTCGGTTTATTAACCTAGAACATGAAAATATGCAAAAACCTCTGACGATGGTCAGATAAAAACACCCAAAGTAATCCAATTAATCATATGTCTATGTTAACCAAATTATCTGAATTCATTAAGATTAAGTTCCAATTATGGCTACCCCAACCCAACAGATATATGTCTATACTGGAAGGAAATCTACCTAGGAGTCTTTTTCCCTAAGGTGAGATCGTGAGCTATTGTGTCTAAGACTGAAACCTAAAAACCCTTCGTCAAGTTCATTTTAAGTTTACGAGATCAATCTTATTAGTGTCCACTTAATAAGAAGCATTAAAACTAAGGCTTAAAAAATAAACCTTTATATTACCCAAAACATAAAATAACCATTTATAAACCGGTGATATTGGAATTCATGACAACCTCAGATATGGTATTTAGTTACCACACATATCTAGGACTATTAAAGATATAAATAAAAAAATGACATAAATTAAACTTGGAAATTAAAAAGATAAAATAACAAGAAAATAAAATATTGGGGTTAGAGGATCCATTTGTATTACTTCTAATTTAGATATCTCCCTTATTATTATATATAAACTTGCATGACATTACCAACAGACCATATATGCGGTATCCTTATTAAGTCAGATTTTTAATTAATTCCAACCGACCATAAATGCGGTATCTCATTAAGTCAGGTTAAAATCAATTTAATTAAGTCTAACCGACTATAAAGGCGGTATCCCATTAAGGCAGGTTTTAATCTAAATTATAATAATAAAAGCTTTACCTTTCACCCTAGCGGAGGGAAGTTGCCTACTCATACTTTAAAGTAAAATAAAGAAAGATCTATTGCATAAAATAAAAATTAAATACAAGAAAGCTGTAAATAAAAAAACAAGATACAATCTCTTAGTACTCTTAAGGAAATCCCTAGAATAAGGTATGAAATTTTCAAATGAATTCGGTCTCAATTTATAGGTAAATTGTTTCTTTGCGCATCGCGACGCGCAGTTGATTTCTAACACGTGTACGTGGCTTCGACGAGATGATGACACGTGGCTATCGGCAGAATTATTGGCTTGGCGTTGTGACGCATGAAGGCTTGCCCAACACGAAATTGACATCATGCTGATGTGTCGTTGATGAGTGTCGGAAGCATAATAACCACTGCACATTACGACACCGAGAGTGTTACACGTCGCGACGTGAAAATTATATTTTTGCCCTTTTATCCATTTTTTCGTTCTTTTAGTCCTGATTTGTTTCCATTGAGTCCTGAAATCTTATTTATCTAAAAAATACACAAACCACATCAAAATATTCACAAAACGCAAGAAACTATACAAAATATTAAGTAAAAGAGGCGGTAAATATTGATATACCATAAGGGGTTTAGGTATCCATGTGAGTAAAGTCACGATTCTTAAAGACTTTGGCCAAAGCCGATCACCTAAGGTGGATCGCATTAGTTGTAAAGAATCGTGGACATGTCGACATGAGATGTGCGCCTTGGAAACTTGACGGTATATTCTATGTTTCCTAAGCACAACTCGGATAGCATACGATGGAGGGATTGTTAAACATATGTGACAACCTCGACTTGTATAGTTCAGAAAGTTCATTCGTGTTCTTCGTGAATTCGGAGGTGGCCGAATTGCGTACATATTAGCTAGGCTTATATGACAAACGTGTCTGAACTTAGAGAGTCCCAATATGAATGTACTCGTTGAGCACTTGGGTAGCCGATTAATTTTGATAAAATATAATATTCGATATTATAATTATCAACTAAGATAATTAAGTGTTATTGGATAACATTCATTATGTACTTTGACCTAATCATATTAATTGGATTAATTCAATAATTACACAAAGGCTTAATTGTAAAATCATAATTATCTCTATCATTTGAGGATATTATGTCAATTGTAAGTATGTAATAATAGGTGGTTTTGGCTTGATTTAATTGGATTAAATTAAGTGGGAGACAAGGGAGATTAGTCACACCTAATTATACATATTTGGATAAATTAGATTAGCCCACTTAAAAGTTGATTACAACTTTTATTAATTAAAAATTGCCTAAGTTTTGCTATAAATAGCAAGCTTTATGAAGGTTTTAATTACAAGAAAAATAATCCGTATAAGAAAATTCTTAGAGAGATTAGCCTAAGTTAGAGAAGTGTTTATAGAAGCTTGTGAGGTCTCTAAAACATTTAATTTAGGAGAAATCAAGATTAGATCTTGAAGTGAAGCTTCCTAGCATTGGAAATCAAGGTTGGATCTTGAAGTCAAGCTTGCACACCTTGGAGGTTCTCCAACAATTTCAACAAATGAGAAGTAGATTGGATCTTACATCAAGCTTACTAGGTAATGTTTGATCTTCTCCTAAGCTATGTTCATTTAGGTATTAGATGTATGATCACATAACTTAATGTTGAAATAAGGCTAATAAATTGTGTTAGGGTGCTTTGGAAGTATAAACACAATATGCTTGTAATTGGGTCAAAATATTTATGTTAGACATAAACATAATTTAGAGTTTGGAACTCCTGATTAAAGCTTAGAGCTATGACTACCATTCTAGAATCACTTGACTACCTTTGGGTGACCTAGAATTGTTCACGAGACATTTCTTATTGGGATTCTAAAATGGTTTGTGTATTGGATTCAAAATTTACGCAAATGTGTATTTAGAATAAATTTATGTTTTTTGTAAAAATATTTCATATTTTGAAAAACTTGATTTTTATTCTATAACATGTGTTGATGTAGGTTTTGAAATTAAAAATTAATTTTAGGTGTTTTTAAAGTGTTTAGGGAGAACCGAAAGTGATTAGGGTAAAATATCCTAATTGCTTCAGCTCACTGGAAAGTGAGCTGAAGCCTTTGAAAGAAATGAATGAAAAAAAATAGTGATCAGCATTACAGTACGCGCGCGTACGTACTACGTGTGTGAGATCTTTATTTTCGCTCGTTTTGGAGCTTCCGGACTCCGATTCAGTCCCGATGTTTTCCTATACACTCGTAATGGAATATATTATTTCATTAAATAATTTAAAATTACACTCGTACTTGATATCTATGGGATAGACCCATTTCCACTACACAAGGCACCGATCTAATCTTAGGGATTCCACAACTGCCCTAACACTTATTATGTTGGGACCGTTGGAGGGATAAGGTGAGTGATGAGAACCTATCTGGAACAAGCCAAGAAAACCCTTATGAGACTAAGATTGTTCTCAAGAAAATCAAGACAGTTCTGTTGAAACTCTAAACCTCTGATGAGTAGGCAATAGAAACCTAGAGTGCTAATGGGGGCGCCACAAAGGGTTAGCAAATCTTTGATAAACCCAAACCAATAAGAAAAAGTTGAGGGTTTCTCAAAACTCAAGAAAATATTGTGTTTTTATTAAAAGAGGTGTTGTTTTAAAACATAACCAAAGTTAGCCTTTTATAAGGAGGTTTTAACTAAAATCCTAATTCATAATTATAAAAAGATCAAACTTCTCACACGCCAACATGCATGTATCCTAAAACTAACCTAAACTAACCCAAACATAACAAAATAATAAATCCTAAGTAATACGCCAAACATAAATAAAAGGCCGAATTAAAATAAATGTCAAGCCTTTAAATAAAATAATAATAATTAACAATTAACTATACTGAGATATGCCTAAATATCTTGATTCTCCATGACCTGAATAAGGCTAACCATCACAGGTTCTGCCAGCATTTAGCCCATACTCAATATAGTAGAGGCTCATGAATAGTCGAATATGGACCTCTGTATGAATCCATTTATTGCTTCTTAAATCTTCTTAGCTCGAGATTTCGTGATTGGACCCTCTATAACATGTACATTAGTGGTTCGTCCTTATGTGTAATACCGCCAAAGGCTGGATGCTATCGGTAGGAGACATGATTAACTCATCTCCTTAAGCCTATAAACTTACCAAAAATTCAGCATGATGTATCTTAAAACTGGACAACCTGGATCACAGTCCAGCATCAAACATAATTTAAGAAAACATCAAACTAATAAAAGGACCTCAGGTCCACACAAAACTAATCAAAATCACAACCTAAGGGCTCTGTGTCCACATCATTTATCAACACTCAAGGGCTCTGCCCACAACTTCATAATAAATCAAAACATTTACTCAATATTTACAAACAACTTTCTTAGCACGACAAATAATATATTAATCCCAAATCCTACACTTTCTAAAGTTTATCCCATGAAACTTGTCTGGGTTACTGCCGCTTGGATGATCCGTGCCTCGAGCATGCTTCCAAAGTTGAAATGGTTGACCCATTAGGTAGCCAACCTGTAAAACTAGCAATCTAGTTTGGTGTGAGTTATAAAAACTCACTAAGTACCATGCTAACACTACAAGCAAACAAATCATATAAGTCAACCACATTAGAAGTTTTGTCAAATTTACTAAGTTACGACATGTTCAGAGTTATCAACAACTTTGATATCATTTATACTTTATTTTCTTCAAGGTTTCATATTTTCATGACTACATACATGCCAATCTCATAACTAACATTCAAAACATACAAAGGAAAACTCGAATACCATAGAGTATATCGTTTAACATTAATTCCACTTCAATCACGTGAAACACGAAGTCATACATCTAAAATTTTATCACAAATATCCATATTTGAAATATCATCAAATTTATGGAACAATCACACTTTCTTCAATTCAAAACATACTTCTCTTATATACATTCAAATACAATATCATAATTCTTATACATATACGTACACATCATTACAACTTGGCAAAGACACTTTATAACCTTTGATATTCTCATCGGTTTCAAATCATCCATTCATTTCACATAAGCATACACAATCCATACATAACACGAGTTCTATCATACACATACATACACTCAAACATATTTACAAACATCAAGCAACCAACCACGAAGCACATACAACAATCGACACATCAAAGATCACATCATTCAACAACACATACATACGACTAGCTTATACACACAATGCTCGTACAAGACTCATTACCTATTTTAGAATAGGTATGAGAGAATTCCATCCGAATGGATTCCTAACCAACTCAACTACTACACCATGAAATTATCACCCAATTAAACATACACATGTGCATACATATCACGTGCCACAAACTCATTACCTATTTTAGAATAGTATGAGATGATTTCCGTCCGAACGGATTCCTAACCAACTCGACTACTACACCACGAAATTATCACCCAATTAAACATACACACATTCATAAATATCACGTGAAACAAACTCATCACACTACCTCTCATACACAATCATATACATGCCAAACATTGCTTATTATCTGAATCATCATATACATATGCACTTACATCAAACATATGAACATAACATCAAATTCCGATACCATAGCCTTTAACAATCTTCATATATTTAAGTTATCAATCAAATATATTTTATTTCCAAAATTCTTATCAGAAGCATCCATTCATAAAACATATCTCATTGCATACGTACTAGAGCTTATCTTATACCAAATTAGAAACCATGATTTATTCAATTTACCGATTCTGTATACCCGACCTATACATGTACTAACATCATATATACACATGTGAATACACGTTTATATACTTATACATTTACATATTCACTTACATACATGTAATCATACTTTTATAAGTTCGTACCCTTACGTACATCCATACATACACGTAGATATTAGGCCTATCAACATTTCACTTCATGTCATGGAAAAATAACATAAACATTCATACATGTGGGGATCGATTGGCTTATCTACACATAACCTTGGACTTTGTTCTCAAAACCATCTCTTAACTATCTTATTTCATCCATTAACATTTCAATAATCTATATATATATATATATATCTTTCTATATATATAAAACATGAATTCACCAACTCGAGTTCTCATCGCATGGGTTACTTACTTGGCTTCACGAGCACTCAAGGTTCTAGTCACATCTGTCAAAACAAATGGCGAAATTTCGTCAGAAACACGACTTACGAAGTTCTCGACTAAACTACGATAAAATTCCGGATCTTTCCCGGATAACCAAATCAAGTCCGATTTCAACACTTTTAGTTTCAGTATTCTTAAAACAACATTACAAACTATTCCAAACCACTAGTTCACCTAAACTCTCGGTTTACGTATTTTTGAAAATTCTTCCGAGAAAGTTTCCGCAAACGCTATGCAAGGGTCCTGAACCCTCCGAACCTACCTGGATTTATCCAAACATGTTTGTAATATCATATATAACTCATAACTATCATAAAAATCAAAACACAACATTATACCCAAAAATTCACTTTTATCGGAAACTTGCAATTTCTATCGGATCAATCAAACCCATTCCATTTTCACTCGGATTATACCAAATGCTCGTATTCAATATACTAATACTCAAACAATTCATTTTATATCATTACGCTACTCTACGAAACTACTGGATGCATCCAAACATTAAACGGAAAACTTGAAATTTACGGATTTTTACCGGAAGGTCTTACCGCGATTTCGAGGCCTTATATGGACTCCAAACGATCTCACGAATGCGCTGGAATTGACGAAATTCTAATATGAGTTACTGTTCACCATGGTCACTATTCATCAGAATCTTCATTCCTCGTTTCGCATGCAACCGTGCACGAAATATAAAATCTGTCACTATCAACCTGTAGTACTCTTTGAGAGTTTTGATTTGGAAGGTGGCTCGGGTCGTGAAACGAAGTGACGGCCCGAGACCGAATCCAAGAAACTTCTGAATTGTTTCTCCTCCTGCAACGTTTCCTGGCCACCATGGCCTGATTGACGGCCGTCATGTGAACGGCCTTGGTCAGACGACCCTCATGGTGGGGTCGCGCATCCCCAGCGATTGCTGAAAGGCTGTCCGACTGCGACTTTTTCTTTCTCTCTCTCCCACATTCTATCCCATCTATTCTCTGCTTCTTTATTTTTCCTTTTTTTTTGGGTAAACATACAGTAAAAAGAAATTACATATAATATCATTAATCCAGAAATTACAAGATTTCCTCCACTTAGAAGGATAATTTCGGAAATTGACAATTTTGAAGCCCTTCTCACATGAATTTCGAAATCTATTCAACATGAAAGTTGTTCATCTCGGAAAAATGAGTCTGATGGTTTAAGAATCAGCACAATCAGAGTTTGTTTGCTATTTTTATAGCTGAAACAAGAAAATTTTACGCGTCTAAAGATAATATCAGAAATCGTGTAACCAGTTCTCGAAATCACGTGTTTCCCAACGCGAAGAAACTTCATTTTAAGATTTTCAATCTATCTTCCAACACAAAAACTCTGATTTTTTATTATCATCGCGTTCTTAATCCTTAACTTTAATTCGAAAATCTTCCCGTACTGTTCCAAAAAACCAAGGATATTACATCCTCCCCTCCTTGTAAAAATGTTGTCCTCGAAATTTCTCCATCCATACGTCCAACAATTCGGAGTCGAACACACGCACGCTACAATCTTGTCAATATTCAGGACTCGTCTCACTTTACACATTTTCAAAGGTCAGGTATTTCATACATCATTACAACTCATGCTATTTTAAAACAAAACACATAGAATCAAACATTTCATACCAGAATCAAGCCAAATATGTCATTTCAATCCATATTCATTCATCATAGAAACAAAAAGAAACACAAATTCTATACAGTCAATCATATGCGTCATCAAAAACGAAGAACATATTACAGGTTCTTCGCAGGCTTTCAAATACAATATCAAAACGGAAATCACAATGTGGATCTCATACTATTTATTTCGTCTACAATCAGAAATGTGACACATTCATTTCTCATCATATCATTCTGTATCATATCTATAAATGATACCCACATCAATGTTTACATACATACATATCCAATCGTACATGGCTGACAACAAAGCATACATAGCCCTCATCGTGCTCTTATAACGATCATAAACTTTTATGCCAACAAATACCTCTATCGACACAACCAGAAGTGACAACCATAATACTCTTATGATGTTGATAGTTTGAAATCTGTCAATCTCTGTCATTATTTAAAAAAGAAAACGTAAAATGATCTCTTTCAAAAATTATTTCGAAAATAAATTTGAAAAACTCTTTACTTAAAATAAAATCAGTTTCATAATCTATAATCATAAAATTATATCGAACATCCAGCATAACTCACTGGAAGAAACATAAACGAGCGCCCAATGCTCGAATCACGCGCATAGATCGGATAATGAACGAAATGATCCCCTGTCGACAGAGGGTCGGGTCGGCCTACTGCAGTTAGGCAAACCCCTACACGAGCATCACGGTGGAAACATGTCATATCAAATTATAAAACTGTAAAAAAAAATCATATACGAGCGTCGTGTCAGAAATAAATCATATCGTATAATATTATGAAAATATCGAAATGCATCAAAATCAAAATATAATTCTTTTGAAATCATCCCCCCCATAAAAAAATATAAATATGTAAATCAAAAATAAATCTTTAATGAAAACCTTTCAAATACATACCGATCGTCCACTACTCAGTCGCGTGCATAGGCTGGACAGTGTATGGACCATGTCGACATGGTAGTGGGCCAGCCATTTTTTGATGGTCTGGAACCCATAACGAGCGTCCCGAGGGCCAATCCGGAACGAAACATATACGAGCGCCATAGAGGGTCAAAACATAAAATCATCAACCACCATGACAGAAATAGATTTTCGAGCATCTCGACGAAAACAAGTTTTACAGTTTAAAAATATCAAAATCATTTTCGAGCACTGAGAAGCAAATATATTATCAAGCACCTCGACGGAAATATATCGATAAATCTCAAAACATGAAAACGTTAATCAAGCGTCGAGGCGGAAAAATTTCTTAATATTTTATAATCAAAATCAAAATATCTGAAAACTTTCTTTTTTTTTCCTTTCCTTTTTCTTTTCAGAACACTTTTATGCTAAAAATCAAATACCAAGTTTTCAAAACATGGTTCAAAATATCAATTCACAATTCAAACTATCAACATCATAGAATCTCTAGTACCTCAAAAACCTTGTATTCACATTACTTACAAATACATATATCTATATAAACCATATACTTTTAACTTAATGTACCCATACACATATACACATACATATACAGAGAATCCAAATCATCCATATCAATCAAAATCATAGCATATCATACCCTACACCAGAAATCCATTTACGTTACAAACATATGACATATATGATCTATACATAACATGAAACTTATTCGGATGATCAGATACCCTTTACCTACAGTCACCGACACCTAAACCGTTGTTCTGATACCACAACTGTAACACCCCGCCAAAGGCAGGATTCTACCGGTAGGAGATAGGATTAACCCATCTCCTTAAGCCTCTGAACTTACCAAAAATTTGGCATGATGTATCCTAAAACTGGACAACCTGGATCACAGTCTAGCATCAAACAGAATCTAAGAAAACATCAAACCAATAAAAGACCTCAGGTCCACACAAAACTCATCAAAATCACAACCTAAGGGCTCCGTGCCTACATAATCTATCAACATTCACGACCTCTGCCCATAACATCATAAGAAATCAAAACGTTTACTCAATAGTTACAAACAACTTGCTTAGCACGACAAATAATATATTAATCTCAAATCCTACACTTTCTGAAGTTTATCCCAGGACACTTGTGAGGGTGACTGCCGCTTGGATGATCCGTGCCTCTAGCATGCTTTCCAAAGTTGAAATGGTTGACCCATTAGGTAGCTAACCTATAAAAACTAGCAAACTGGTTTGGTGTGAGTTATAAAAACTCAGTAAGTAACCATGCTAACACTACAAGCAAATAAATCATATAACACGAGTTCTATCATACACATACATACACTAAAACATATTTATAAACATCAAGCAACCAACCACAAAACATATATAACAACCAACACATCAAAGATCACATCATTCAACAACACATACATATGACTGGCTTATACACACAATGCTCGTACAAGACTCATTGCCTATTTTAGAATAGGTATGAGATGAATTCCGTCTAAACGGATTCCTAACCAACTCAACTACTACACCATGAAATTATCACCCAATTAACATGCACACGTGCACACATATTGTTAGGGTTGGTGCTCTGAGCGCCAATTTCTTATATATTTCCCTGTAAATACTCTTGTATATATTTTATTAATGAATAAAATAAACAGTTTCCATAATATAAATTCTTTTATTAATTGGTAAAGACGTAAATGACCATAGAGTGATTGGTTATGATACAGTTACAAAAATGTCGCAATTGACATTGAGAAGTATCATAACAATATCATTCTTTAACAGTTCCTGGTCAAGGTTTACAATTATTTGGTCAGTAAGTAAACCCGCTGAGACCGGTACATGTTGTATATTGGAACAATGGATTCTAATGGTTTCTCAATGAACCATGAGTCTCGGGTGACTCATATAGACACGTAGGTGTTTATATCAGATAAACACTGAATGACTCACTGAAGATTCTTAATAGATGGTACACAACGTCAATAAGAATCTTCTCGAGTTGAGTGAGCATAATGATCCTTCAACTTGAGATACCAATGTGGATGTATGAGGTATCCTCCACAGTTTGGTGGCAGTCATGTCACCAATCTTTTTATATCAAAACTCCATCTGTTCGTAGGCTGTGGACAGATCCTCAGGATATCATATGCGTATCAAGATAGGATCCGTCAGTTCTGTGTACAAATAGTCTGTGTACAGAGCATAGGTATCCATTATGGAATTAGCAATATGTTAAATCCATGGGCCCGTGGTACACTGTAGAAATCAGTTCTAAGTGTTATTTAAGAGATTGCTCATAGAATCATCGACGGGATTATACCTAAAGAGATTTGATGTTTATATCTATATCTTTGGGATAATCCGGATATATGTTACAGCAGGATTATACGTATGCAGTGACCTTGACCTGTATGGTTCAGATATTTTATCTGTGTTCGTCATAATTTACGGGTGGGTAGATTATGGACACGAAATTGGATTTCGTGATGGAAATGTCTGAACTTAGAGAGTCTCACTAATGAAATATACTCGTAGGGCACTAGGGCAACTTTTATAAATAATACTGATTATTTGTAAGTAGTTTAACGGTTAAATGATAATACATGCGTTTGAGATCTTTCGGCCATTTATTAAATTTCGAATTGTGATATTTGACATTTATTATTAATATATATATATATTGATTATTTAATGTAAATATAATACATATATTTGAGATATTTGTATTTAATTATTTGATTATTCAAATGTTGAATAATTAAATTAATTAAATAATTAATATCTAGTTTACTTTAATAAAGTAAACTAAATGGCTATTTTGATTGGATTTTATGGCCAATTTTGATTGGTTTGAAATGGCTTGATTTAATGTGTTGATTTGTGATAAACATTAATTTGATTAATTGTTTTAAACCACATATTTTATTGAATCATTTTCCATTTGATCTATGTACGTCAATTGTGACAACCCTATAAGCTTCCTAACTCTATCCCGATAGAGCCTTATACCTAGTATGTATGAAGCTTCACCCATATCTTTCATGGAGAAGTTCTTGCAAATGTAGGCTTTCACACTTTGCATCATCCCTATATCATTTCCTATGATAAGGATGTCGTCTACATACAAGACTAGGAAAACTAGCATGCTCTCACTCACTTTCTTATAAACACGTGGTTCTTCCTCATTTTTTATGAATCCAGATAATCTAATTATCTCATCAAAATGACGATTCCAGCTTCGGGATGCCTGTTTAAGTCCATAAATAGACTTTTGGATCTTACAAACCAAGTTTGAAGTCTCACTGGATACGAAACCCTTTGGTTGTTCCATATAGATATCAACTTCAAGGAATCAATTTAGGAAAGCAGTTTTCACATCCATCTGCCATATCTCATAGTCGTGATATGTAACAATAGCTAAAAGAATACTAATGGATTTTAGCATGGCTACTGTTGAAAAAGTTTATGTAGACAACAGAAATCGGCGACGCTGTCCCGGGCTCGAGGCCCGGTCGGGAGTACAGAGTAGCCCGCGGGGGACTAACCAGAGAAATAAAATAGAGTCACCACCCAGTGTGAACTGGGAAATGATTTAAGGCCGCACTTACCCCTCGCAAGGGAAGACCTCAAACCGTTGGGTTCGGAATGGTCCCTTACTTTTGCCAATTATAATGAAAAGATTTATGCAATAGTATAACCAAGTCTTATGCAGTACATGCAAGATAATTTAATCAACAAAAAGTTTGCATACCCATGAACATTAATAGAAACAATGGAAGCATACTACATTAAAGAAGGGATATTTAAGCACATGATGCACGGAGGAATAACCAAAGAGGCAAATATGCATGAAACATTAGGAAAGAATTTGTCCAGTATGTGCTCATTTGAGTAGCGTTCGTAAACGCGTTCGAATGGTAACATGATGCACACGTTCGAGTAGCATTCAGAAACGAGTTCGAACGGGATAAGGCCGGATGTATACATTCGAGTAGCATTCATAAACGTGTTCGAACGGGATGAGATATCATGTATGATAGGACAGAATGCATGCGCGTTCGAGTAGCGTTCGGAAACATGTTCGAACGGGATAAGGCCGAATGCATGCGTTCGAGTACCGTTCGGAAACGCGTTCGAATGAGATCATAAAAAAGACATCTATAACCACATAAACACATGCATGAGTGTTTCCCCTAGCGGTACATGGAGTTTTATCCCAAGTATAGACCTCATTACCGTCCATTCGGATTCAGCTACGGAATTTATGTGTGGGTTTCCATCCGATATACCACGAGTGGCAACCCTCAATCACTAACCCAATATTGACGTACATGAAACATGATAATGTATATAACCATTAATAACCGAAGAGACAAACATGAGAAACAATGAAGAAAGATAAATAACACAAAATAAATGCGGAATAATAAAGCAACCATAAATCCAAATTAAATGCGAATTAGTAAAAAGACAAATAACGCGAAATAAATGCCAAATAATGAAATATATGACCAAAGTATTTGGCCGTTTTCAATGTAGGACTTCGCATGCCCGGTTGGATGTATTCCACGTCCAACCAAGCATGCCATGTCCGGGACGACAAAACAAAAATATAACAAAGGGTGCCTTCAGGTCTTACCTTTTGAGTCACTTGTCGGGAGTGCGTTGGGACGTTGTCGGAAGGGTAATGCTCCGTAACTTTTTCGGTTCGCTGGTTCAATATTTTCGCTCGTTGTTTCACTATTTTGGGCTGCTGTTTTCTCTGTTTTGTTGTTATTTTTGACTTTTTTTTGCTTACTATTTTTGGTGATTTGGGGACTGTTTTGGGGAGCTATTTTCGGTGATTTATGGGTCTATTTTGGGGTGTTATTTTCAGTTATCTAAGGGCTGTTTTGGGGGTGTAATTCGTGAGTGGAGAGTTGTATGAGAGTCTTTAAAGGCTGTCCTTTTTTGAGAATGGACCGAGAAGGGGTGCGTGAGGTGTGAGAGCATTTGAAGACGTGTCAAGGCTTACAGTGTGTGTTTTTGTTTGTCTTGTCGGTTAAGAAATTTGTTGGATTCATGTGGCGTGTGTTGCTGGTTGAGTGTGTGTGGCTGAGAGAATAGGCAGGTTTTTTGGCTCTGTGAATGGACGAGTTTCTTTTGATTTGTGGCAGTTTGTGGTGTGTGGGGTGCATGTAAGGTTTGTTGCGTGAGTTGAGAGGGCTAGGTTTTGGTTTTGTTCATGGCTTTCACGTGATTTTGTCCTAATGGTGTAGGCATTTCATTTTTGCATATTAGCCCGATGATGAGTCTCGTATGGAGACACTACCTCTTTAGTTGTGAAAGCCGCGGGAAACGGACGTTGGAAGGGTAAAGTTGGAAATTAGCATTTTGTCAGATTTAACTTGCTTGTTTCGCTTCGGGTTCGCTTGTTGGACCTCTGTTTTTAAACACACCAAGCCCAATCAAAAATAATTAATACATTTAAAATGCATGTCACAAATTAAATTAAAACCAATTAAATTAAACTTAAATTAAATTAAATTAAAACAAATGTCACAAATTAAATCACCTTCCTAAAATAAATTAAATCCCTTTCCTAAAATACATAAATCACTTCCCCAAATCAAAGGATTCCTTATCACATACTAAATTAAAAGATATCCCCCTAAACACAAAAATCCTATTCCTTCTCTAACAAGGTAAACCCCCTCCCTTAGCCTATAAAAAGAACCCTTAACCCACACATTCAACCCGGGGACCGATTCTCACAAAAAATCAGAAGCAAATGAAATAAACCATAGCTTATCACTCACGGGCCCTGACTCCATTAGCCTCACCAACAGCCCCTTAGCAAGCCTTATGCCCTCACGTTGAAGCCTCTAAACCAGCCACTTTGCCCCACTCATCAACACGTACCTTCAGCACACACTGCCTCCACGCATCCCTTCGTCAACTAGCCAATCATTCAACACATTGCCCCACTCACCGCACCACAACAGCTCCATAAGCCAATTCATGCATCAACACATACACTCCTTCACTACCCAGCCACAACACGCTCATACCATCACACTAGCCAACGCATTCAACACTCCTGCCCCACTCACCGCACCACAACAGCACCATAAGCCCATTCACGCACCTGGCACATTGACTACCCTTCAACGCATCATCAATCCTTTCTTGCCGTGACCAAAACCTCCATCCATTCACGCCATATTGCCCCCTTTCACAGTCCCTAAACTCACGCCAAAACACACCTGAAAACCGTCCTCGAATTAACCAAAATCCCCTAAAAATTACCAAAAACAGCAGCCTTTAAGCCCTTAGAATCGCCCAAACAGTCCCCTAAACAACCAAAATAGTGGCCTGAAAAATAGCAGCAAAACAACAGCGAAACGGAGTGAAAACAACAGCCCAAATAGTGAAACAGCGAGGAAAGACGTTGAGTTAGTTAACCGAAAGAGTTGCGGATCATTCACCCTTCCAACGGACGTGTAACGCCCTTTCGTGAGACGACAAAAAAGGTTAGACCTGAGGGCACCTTTTTATTTATTATCTTTCGTTTATTTCGCTTATTTTAAAAATATTATTGCATGAGAGTCGTTTGAGGCATGATGTGATTGTTGGATGAGCAGAATATGTGTTCCCTTTTGTGGTATATAGGATGGAAACCCGGACGTAAATTCCGTAGCTGAATCTGAATGGACGGTAGTGCGGTTTGCACTCGGGATACAACGCCACATACCACTTAAGAGACACGTATTTCGTTTCATCCAAACTTGTATTTGAGCATGACGTAGTTAGTAGATTATTTATTATTTATTTAAGCATGATTATGTTATTTTATGCATGATATTTTATTTGATTTATGTTTATGTTTAAATGGTTATTTGTTTATTTTTTTGTTCAACATGCTCGTTGTGTGATATTGTGTGTTTGCCGTTTAATGACTTACTTTCAAGCATGAAAACTTAGATTAAGAGTTACTTTGATGAATGCAAATTAGATCTAAGTCATCCTTGAGCATATATGTTTCATAGATTCAGTTAGATATTGCACAAATCACATCATTACAAGTGGCCTAAGTAAGAGACCATTCCGAACCCAACGGTTTGAGGTTCTCCATTGCGAGGGGTGAGTGCGGCCTTAAATCACATTTTCCCAGTTCACACTGGGTGGCGACTCCATGTTATTTCTCCGTTAGTTCCACGCGAGCTATTCCGTACTCCCAACTAGGCCGCGAGCCTGGAACAGGGTCGCCAATTTCCGTGTCTTACAGTCTGGCGACTCCACTGGGGATAGAGAATTGGCCCCGAAATAATGTCTTGTAATGATTGTGATTTGTGCTTTAGTTAACCGTGTTTACCATAGGTTGAAAGGGGTTAATCAAAGGAACTTTTAAGGCTAGGTAATGGTTTGGTGTCTTCCTTCATTCATTACCTTTCTATAAGGAAAAGCTGTGAAGACACCTAGATAATCATGTACTAGTAGCTTACCGTGATGGACTAATTTGGAGGACTCGTTGTTTATTCCTGTCACCAAGCGATAAGAGCTTAAGAGGCTTGGGTACTTAAGAGAGCCTCGCTCCACCCTCCCTCTGGGGAATCTACAACGGGAAATCCATTTGAGAGTCAATCACATACCATAACTCGTTGGCACGTACCTTTGGGTATAAAAAAAGGTGCGCTCACTTGGTCGCTCGGACCCTTGAGTGGGGAGACCTAGTTGTGGGCAATCCTTCGTCGACGGGAGCTTTTGTCTATACCCCTGTAAACCCACGTATGAACTATAGTTGTAGGATCAGTAGAGACTATTCCTTTATGTTTTGGACCATTGTCATTGGATTTAGTTGGACTTGTTGTCATGAAGTATGGGCTTGTTGGGCCATTTAAACTGGGACGAGTCTGTGCTATATGGCAATTGGGCCAAAAGTTTCTAAAATGCTGATGGGCCAACTAGTGTAAAATTCTTATGACTTATATATTCCATACATCGCACGCATCTCATGCATCTCATGCATACAAGCATCATGTTAACCCCGTGTCTTAAAAGCCATCATATATATCTGTTGGGTTAGGAAAAAGAAGACTTGTCAAAGAAGAGTTTAGCAAACATGAATATCGTGGAAAAAGAAACTGAGGAACATAGAACTTTACTGCAATGATAGAAAGACCTTTGGGGGGCCTTTAGAAAAAAAAAAGAAAAAAAAAAGAAAAGAAAAAAAGAAAAAAAAAAGAAAAAAAAAAGAAAAAAGAGAAAAAAAAATAAAAAAAAAAAAAACAAAAAAGAAGAAGATTGGTTTTAAGTCCTTAATAGTTAGGCATAAGTCCAATGATGAAATCGTTTGCTTTAAGGTGAAATCTTAGAAACGATAAACTCTTGATGTGCTTTTATCTGATACTTTGAGTGATTGATCTATGTTAGACTCGTAACCACTTCACTACAGGTTCTTAGCGGTGAAAACCTGAGTAGTTAGCAAAGTGACTAGTTGAAGAAATTGTAGGTCGGTGAATGACTGTTTGCTTAGATGTCTATCTTGATTTGCTTATGTTATGATGTGTGGTATGGTTGAAAATGAAAGAAAAGTCTCTAAAGAAAAGAATTGAACCACCTATAACCGATAAGCGTGAAGCTACCCATGGGCGAGTATTAGGACCACCATGAGGAGAAATGCTACCTTAAAGGGTAGGTGTGTTGAAAGAAAAAAGAAAGAAAAGAAAAGAAAAAGGAAAAGAAAAAGAAGAAGTTCAAAATGAAAAGAAAAAAGAGAGAGAAAAAAGAGAAAGAAAACCATACCACATTGAGAATAGAAACGGAACTGCAGGCATAATTGAGACATCTAGGTTGGTTTGACTCATCGATCCCAGTTTTTTGACAAAATCATTGAGTTGGCTTACCTGGGGATGAATTTGCAAAGGAACCTTTGCACACACACAATTTGAGTCTAGCTTAGATCATTTATTCAAATACTTGGATTTGAGTTGCATTGAATGTTTTGAAGGTTCTCTGGTTTCAATACTGGGCATTCTTTGAGGGCAATAATATGTGTAACTATTGGGACTATTTCGTAGCGTGTGATATCGTATGATGATATGGAATGCCACATCACGTGGTTCACCTTGACCTATTACAAGCAGCGAAGAGCAGAAAGCTAAATAAAGACTGGGGCGACTAGTCTACCACCTCGCGAATCCGGGACATAACAAGATATTGAGCCATGAGACCAGAGAGAAGACTGGGCAATCACCTGGAGAACTGGCGGAAGACCTAACCCAACGGAATAGGAAATTCATTCATACATGCATGCATACGCGTAACATATTTTGCATTCTTTTTTGTGTTTGTGTTTGTTTTATATTCACAGAATTCAAAGAAGAAAAAGAGAAAGCAGCAAAGACAAGCCAACCAGAATCAGCAACATATGAGATATAAGTTTTGAGGATGAGTCCCAGGGTTGAGGCCCATATCAGTTTCAGTTTTGGGGATGAGTACCAGGGTTGAGGCCCACATCGTCAGTTTTGGGGATGAGTCCCAGGGTCGAGGCCCACATCAGTATCGGTCTGGGGGCGAGGCCCACATCAGTATCAGTCTCGGGGCGAGGCCCACATCAGTATCAGTTGTGGGAATGAGTCCCAGGGTCGAGGCCCACATCAGTATCTGTCTTGGGGCGAGGCCCATATCAGTTTGGGGGCGAGGCCCACATCAGTATCAGTTCAGGGTTGAGGCCCACGCATCATCAGTGTCAGTTCTGGGGATGCGTCCTAGGGTCGAGGCTCACATCAGTAGTAGTTTGGGGAATAAATCCCAGGGTCGAGGCCCACATCGTCAGAGTTTCGCGAATGAATCCTAGGGTCGAGGCCTACATTGTCAGAGTTTTGGAATGAATCCCAGGTTCGAGGCCCGCCTTATCAGCAGTTTGGGGAATGAATCCCAGGGTAGAGGCCTGCATTGTCAGAGTTTCTGGAATGAATCCCAGGGGAATGAATCCCAGGGTCGAGGCCCACATCACCAGAGTTTTGGAATGAATCCGGGAATGAATCCCAGGGTCGAGGCCCACCAAATCAGTAGTTTCGGGAATGAATCCCAGGGCCGAGGCCCACACTATCAGTAGTTTAGGGAATGAATCCCTGGTTCGAGGCCCACATCGTCAGAGTTTCGGGAATGAATCACAAGGGAATGAATCCCAGGGCCAAGGCCCACGTCGTCAGAATTTGGAATGAATCCAGGGAATGAATCTCAAGGCCGAGGCCCACGTCGTTAGAATTTGGAATGAATTCAGGGAATGAATCCCAGGGCCGTGGCCCACGTCGTCAGAATTTGGAATGAATCCAGGGAATGAATCCCAGGGCCGAGGCCCACATCAGTATCAGTTTTTGGAATGAATCCCAGGGCCGAGGCCCACATCAGTATCAGTCTGGGTCGAGGCCCACATCAGTATCAGTCTGGGGCGAGGCCCGCATCAGTATCAGTCTGGGGCGAGGCCCACATCAGTATCAATTTGGGGCGAGGCCCACATCAGTATCAGTCTCGGGGTGAGGCCCACATCAGTATCAGTTTCGGGTGAGGCCCACATCAGTATCAGTTTGGGGTTGAGACCCACACATCATCAGCACTCCGGGTATGGAGACACACATCATCAGCACTCCGGGTATGGAGACACACATCATCAGAAAGTCGGGAATGGCACTCCGAGAATGGAGCACAGTTCAGGAACGAACAAGCCGGGAATGACACTCCGAGAATGGAGCACAGTTCGAGGATGAACAAGCCGGGAATGGCACTCCGAGAATGGAGATATAGTCTGAGAATGGACAGCTCGAGAATGAGCACGCCGAGAATGGCACTCCGAGAATGGAGATATAGTGCGGGAATGGACAATCTGGGAATGGACACGCCGGGAATGGCACTCCGAGAATGGAGATATAGTCGGGGAATTGACAGCTCGAGAATGAGCACACCGAGAATGGCACGCCGGGAATGGCACTCCGAGAATGGAGATATAGTCCGGGAATGGACACGCCGAGAATGGCACGCCGGGAATGGCACTCCGAGAATAGAGATATAGTCCAGGAATGGACAGCTCGAGAATGAGCACGCCGAGAATGGCACGCCGGGAATGGCACTCCGAGAATGGAGATATAGTCAGGGAATTGACACGCCGAGAATGGCACTCCGCGAATGGAGATATAGTCCGGGAATGGACAGCTCGAGAATGAGCACGCCGAGAATGGCACGCCGGGAATGGCACTCAAAGAATGGAGATACAGTTCGGGAATGGACCACATCACATCAACGGTTTGGGAATGGACCACATCACATCAACGGTTCGGGAATGGACCACATCACATCAACTGTTCAGGAATGGACCACATCACATCAACGGTTCGGGAATGGACCACATCACATCAACGGTTTGAGAATGTACCACATCACATCAACGGTTCAGGAATGGACCACATCACATTAACGGTTCGGGAATGGACCACATCACATCAACGGTTCGGGAATAGACCACATCACATCAACGGTTCGGGAATGAACCAGGGGTCGAAGCACCTCACCATCATATCAACTCAACACAACAGGCAGACTATATGGCAGCTGGCGAGCCAGGTAAGTAAAAATGCATTACACATACTTTGATAGGATTGTCATTGTCACACACTGCACAAGTCCCATCAAAGTGGGGGCGACTGTAGGCATTTCATTTTTGCATATTAGCCCGATGATGAGTCTCGTATGGAGACACTACCTCTTTAGTTGTGAAAGCCGCGGGAAACGGACGTTGGAAGGGTAAAGTTAGAAATTAGCATTTTGTCAGATTTAACTCGCTTGTTTCGCTTCGGGTTCGCTTGTTGGACCTCTGTTTTTAAACACACCAAGCCCAATCCAAAATAATTAATACATTTAAAATGCATGTCACAAATTAAATTAAAACCAATTAAATTAAACTTAAATTAAATTAAATTAAAACACATGTCACAAATTAAATCACCTTCCTAAAATAAATTAAATCCATTTCCTAAAATACATAAATCACTTCCCCAAATCAAAGGATTTCCTTATCACATACTAAATTAAAAGATATCCCCCTTAAACACACAAATCCTATTCCTTCTCTAACAAGGTAAACCCCACTCCCTTAGCCTATAAAAAGAACCCTTAACCCACACATTCAACCCGGGGACCGATTGTCACAAAAAATCAGAAGCAAAAGAAAGAAACCCTAGCTTATCACTCACGGCCCGTGACTTCATTAGCGTCACCAACAGCCCCTTAACAAACCATCTGCCCTCACGTTGAAGCCTCTAAACCATCCAATTTGCCCCACTCATCAACACGTACGTCCTTAGCGACATGCCCATTCTCACGCACCTTCAGTACACACTGCCTCCACGCATCCCTTCATCAACTAGCCAACACATTCAACACACATGCCCCACTCACCGCACCACAACAGCTCCATAAGCCAATTAACGCATCAACACATACACTCCTTCACTGCCCAGCCTCAACACGCTCATGCCATCACACTAGCCAACGCATTCAACACTCCTGCCCCACTCACCGCACCACAACAGCACCATAAGCCCATTCACGCACCTGGCACATTGACTACCCTTCAACACATCATCAATCCTTTCTTGCCGTGACCAAAACCTCCATCCATTCACGCCATATTGCCCCTTTCACAGTCCTAAACTCAAACCAAAAACACACCTGAAAAACAGTCCCCGAATTAACCCAAAACCCCCTAAAAAATACCAAAAATAGCAGCCCTTAAGCCCTTAGAATCGCCCAAACAGTCCCCTAAACAACCAAAACAGTGGCCTGAAAAATAGCAGCAAAACAACAGCGAAACGAAGTGAAAACAACAGGCCAAATAGTGAAACAACGAGGAAAGACGTTGAGTTAGTGAACCGAAAGAGTTGCGGATCATTCACCCTTCCAACGGACGTGTAACGCCCTTTTGTGAGACGACAAAAGAGGTTAGACCTGAGGGCACCTTTTTATTTATTATCTTTCGTTTATTTCACTTATTTTAAAAATATTATTGCCTGAGAGTCGTTTGAGGTATGATGTGATTGTTGGATGAGCAGAATATGTGTTCCTTTTTGTGGTATATAGGATGGAAACCCGGACGTAAATTTCATAGCTGAATCTGAATGGACGGTAGTGCGGTTTGCACTCGGGATACAACGCCACATACCACTTAAGAGACACGTATTTCATTTCATCCAAACTTGTATTTAAGCATGACGTAATTAGTAGATTATTTATTATTTATTTAAGCAAGATTATGTTATTTTATGTATGATATTTTATTTGATTTATGTTTATGTTTAAATGGTTATTTGTTTATTTTTTGGTTCAACATGCTCGTGTATGATATTGTGTGTTTGCCGTTTAATGACTTACTTTCAAGCATGCAAACTTAGATTAGGAGTTACTTTGATGAATGCAAATTAGATCTAAGTCAACCTTGAGCATATATGTTTCATAGATTCGGTTAGATATTGCACAAATCACATCATTACAAGTGGCATAAGTAAGAGACCATTCCGAACCCAACGGTTTGAGGTCTTCCCTTGCGAGGGGTGAGTACGGCCTTAAATCACATTTTCCCAGTTCACACTGGGTGGCGACTCCATGTTATTTCTCCGGTTTAGTTCCCCGTGAGCTATTCCGTACTCCCAACTAGGCCGCGAGCCTGGAACAGGGTCGCCGATTTCTGTGTCCTACAAATGGTTTGCTGCTTCTCACGACTTGGTGTGTTAACCAGCGTGTGTTGAGTGTGTTTCTTTGCCGTGTGGAGAGAATGTAGGGAAGATGAGAGAAGGGCGAATAAAGAAGGGAGTAGAGAGATCTGTGATGGAGGGCTACCGTGAAGAGTTATGGTTCTTTTTTTTTGTATTACCGTGAATGAGCTCTCTAGGTCTAGCTGGATGAAGGGTTTGGTTTCTGTGTCTTTTTATAGGAGTGGGCTAGGATTTTCCTTGCATGGGAAGGAAAGAAATCATCCAATAATGGGGGGTATCTTTAATTAGTGTGCTATAAGGAAAAGATCTATTCAATTTAGGAAGGTGATTTATCTAGTTTAGGAAAAGGATTTAGGAGATTTGATTTGATTTATTTAATTTAGGCATGTGATTTATTTAAATTAGGAATGTGATTTATTTAGATTTTAACATGTGTTTAATGTGTTGGATATTTTTTTGGAGGGGATTTGGTGGGCCTGGACATGTGGAGCTTGGTTCTTTGGTGGGCTTGGGCGTGTGGCTTGGTGTGGGATGCAGGGATTTTTGGGCCAAGTCTAAGCAAACGAATGAAATCTGTCAAGGTACTGATTTTTTGGAGTTTTCCCTTCCGACGTCCGTTTCCCGTGACTTCCGCAACTTAAAAGGTAGTGCCTCCATACGAGGCTCATCATAGACCTTATGCAAAAGTGCAATGCCTACAGTCGCCCATGGAACCCGACTTACGTAGAACCTGTGTTGTAGATCTTTCACCTAGTTGGATCTCTGGTTCCATCTCAGGTTCTTTAATGTTGGGATCAAACTCATTAAGTTTGATCTCTCTACAATTCACACTTCTCTCAAAAATTGCTTTTCATGAAAAGTTACAAAGCGAAAAACAAATACATTTCATTGCTCGGAATCATAAAATTGATATCCCATGGAATTAGCAGGATATCCAACGAACCTATATTTATACCCTATGGGTGCTAGTTTATCCCGCTGCGCAATTCTAACATATGTAGGACAAACCCAAATCTTTAAATGTCTAAGACTTGGATTTCTACCGAACCATATCTGATAGAGGGTCGTAGAAACAGATTTCGATGGAACCCTATTAAGCATGTAGGCAGCAGTTTGTAAAGCGTAACCCCAAAGGTAATAAAGAAGATTTGTATAGCTCATCATAGATAGCACCATAACCAATAAAGTACGATTTCTTCATTCAGATACCCATTGTGTTGAGGTGTTCCTGGTGGGCTTACTGGGCGAGAATTCCATTCTCCCTTAATTTATGAATTCTTCACTCATGTATTCACCGCCTCGATCTAATCTAAGGCATTTGATGAATTTACTAGTTTGTTTTTCTATTTCGTTTCGAAATATTTTGAACTTGTCAAATGTTTCCGACTTATGTTTCATCAGATAGATATATCCATATCTAGACTTGTCATCTGTGAAAGTCACAAAGTATGTGGAACCATCATAAGCGGCATGATTTAATGGACCACACACATCGCTGTTTATTAGCTCTAATAAATCTCCAGCACGGTGTCCAACACCTAGAAATAGGGCCTTTGTCATCTTTTCTTGGATACATGACTCAGAAATCGGATAAAGATCTAATGTATGATTTTCAATCAAACCATCCTTTACCAAATTTTGATAGACGTCTAACACGTAAGTGGCCCAATCTCATATGCCAATTCAGTATTATTTAGTTCAGACTTCCTAATTGTATTTTTCTCTATATTAAAGACATCTCTACATGTTTCCAAAACATAGTGACCGTTTGATAAAGAACATTCACATTTCAATAAATTGTCTTTATCATATAAACATAAAATTCCATCCTTAATGTTTATTTTATATCCCTCTTTATCTAATATTGGCAGTGATATTATTTGTCTGATAATTGAGGGAACATAATAATAGTCATGCAAATCTAATTTACATCCATTTGGGAGATCTAGAACAACTGTTCCTATGGCCTTGACATCCAATGTCTCGCCATTGCCAACTCTAAGCTGGATCTCCATTTATTCAGCCTTATTTTAACCCTCATTTGCTGCAGGGAATTGCAAATATGAGTAGGATTGGCAGTGTCTAACACTCATCCACTATTTGCATCTAAGGCTAATGAGATGTCAATAATTGGAAAAATGTAAAACGTACATGAGGGTCCTGGTTTCCTTTAAGCTCTTGATAGTCTTTCTTCCAGTGTCCAGATTTCTTGTATTGTAGACATTGATCATGAGCTACTTTCAATTTTTCGCCTTTGCGCTTCTTGGAATTTTTCTTTGATATCTTTTTCTTCCTCAACTTTATTTTCTTTGACTTCCCAGAAGTCCTTGAAGAGCCAGCTCCACCATAGAGATACAGTGTGCGGTTGTCTTTCTTCAAATCTTACTCCGTCTGCATAGCGTGTTATGAAGTTCTTCATATGTGGCTTGCATCGAATGCATATGGAAATTCAATACAAAGCCAGCATAAGAACAAGGCAAAGAAGACAAAATCAAATTATGGCCCAGCCGTTCATCAAACACAATGCCCGGTCATTCCAAATATTGAATCTGGTCGATCATGTTCAAAACATGAGTGCTGATAGCTCCTCCCTCATTGAGTTCAGCACGGAACAATTCCTTAGACCTTGACAAAGTTCCATCTATTGATTTACCTCGAACAACTCCTTGAGTATTCGCATGATGCTCTAAGCATCTGGTACTTCAATGTACTCTCTCAGCAAATCTGGAACCATCGATCCCAAGATGTAGGATTTCACCTTCAGGTTATCATCCTTCCATATATCAAAAGTTTCTCACTCTTCTGGAGTAGAGTCAGAATCGATATCAACAAGCAGTGGATTGATCGTGACATAAGTCAACTTTTCATACTCCAAGACAAGGCGTATGTTCATTTCCTATTCGATATAGGTCTCGGCTCCTTTTAGCTTATAGGAATCCAAGAGTTTCATTAATGGATTAGTGGCAGCCACCTACAAGACAACATTTTTGAGTAATAGCAGAATAGTTTTCATTTCAAAAGTGATAACACTAATTTATTATGGAATTATAAATCTATTAGTGCCCTCCCATTACTTTACATAATTTTGTAATCTCCCTTAACGGAAATATAGAAATTTGACTATCAAAATTTCATAGCGGGAAGTGGATCCCATGAAATTTACTCCAGCCTCACACTAATGACGATATTGGACTTTGTAAACTCATTAGGTAGACCTTCAATGTCAATCACTTCATGTGACTTCTGGTTTGGTCCTGAACCGTTTCTTATCCTCACACTAAGGACGATATTGGATTAAGACGTGTTCTAGGTGTATATTTGTCAACACTAATGACGATATTGGTGACTACGTTAACTTATCAAGCTACATCTAATGTTTTACCAGAGTGACCTAAGTTCCGAGCACTTATACCCTCACATTAATGAAGATATTGGATGTAAGTGGTAAGAACCCATTCATCTCTGTATTGACAAGATGGACTATCCCATAATGCTCCAACATTATTAATAATATGTAGGACCGAAGAGGGGTTTACCGCTATGCATATGATGTTCGGCGACCACGACAATATTGGGCTCGCAGCCAGTAGAGAGTAAAGATTAGCCGACGGGGGACTAAACCGGAGAAAGAATAAGTCACCACCGAGTGTGAACTGAGAAAATTTAATGTCGTACTCACCCCTCGCAAGGGAAGACATCAAACTGTTGGGTTCAGAATGGTCCATTACTTATGCCAGTATAATGTACTGGTTCACACAATGGTATAGTCAAATCTTAATGCAATTTATGCATAAATCGGATAAAAGATGTAATAACATACCCAACAAAAAAAATAATCACAATGACGTGATTCCAAAATCATATTAAATTAAGAAATATGAGATGCGATAATGAAAATTATAATAAACAACCCAAAATAGGAAAATCGTCAATAATAAACAATCATGCGTGATGGGCTATGGAAATAATAATGATCATAACATAAAGGAAACAATTTAAAAGCAAATGATTCATTAAGATAAACGACAAACAAAAAAATGGGTCAATCACACATATATGAGTATTTCCGAGTGGCACGTGGAGTTATATCCCAAGTACAAACCGCACTACCATCCATTCGGATTCGGCTATGGGATTTACGTCTAGGTTTCCATCTGATATACCGCGAGGGATAATAAAACACATAGTCATCAATGCAATGTAAACAGACATAAAAATATAACCATGTATATACAGATAATCATCAACATGAACAAAAATAAACAAAATAAAGTGAAATAATAAAATAACAATAAAGTGAATAAATAGATAAAAATAAATAACGAAATGCCAAAGAAGAAATGTGACCAGAGATTTGGCCATTTTTTTGATGTAGGGCTTCGCATACCCGGCTGGACGTATTTCACGTCTAGCCAGACATGCAACATCCAGAACTGTAAAAATAAATATGGTGAGGGTGCCCTCAGGTCTTACCTTTTAAGTTGCTTTCTCGGAAGTGCGTTAGGCCATCGCCGGAAAGATCGCTGGTTCACTATTTTTGGTTGCTGGTTCACTGTTTCTGGTCGCTGGTCGCTGTTTCTTGTTGCTGGTTCACTGTTTCTGGTTGCTGGTTGCTGTTTCTGGTTGCTGGTCACTGTTTCTGGTTCTTCTTCGTGCTGCTGGTTGTTGTTTCTGGTTGCCAGTCGCTATTTCTGGTTCTTCTTCGTGCTGCTAGTTGCTGGTTCTATTTAACGTCCAAATCTGCACGTCATGGTATGCCTTCTTCCCACGCCTGGTTCACGCCGTCGGTTGTTGGTTCTATTTCTCACGATGCTTTGTTTTTTCTGGTTTTCTTCTTTTTTCTTTTCCCTTTTTTTCGGTTCTCTTCCCTTTTTTTTTTTCATTTTCCCCCTTTCTGTTTTTGTTTTTTTTTCTTTTCTCCTCCTTCTTGGCCGGTCCTCTTCCCTTTCTTTTATAGTTGCTGCCTCCTATGGTTTTCTTTATATTTTTTTCTTCAAGTTTCCACCACTCCTCTCTGGCAGCCTTTATCCTCCCTTTTATGTCAAGATCTCTTTTCCATGTAATGTGCTTAAGGGATTTGTAAGGAAAACTCAAATCACTTATATTAGGAAGTGAGAATCCTTTCTAGTTTGGGTCTAAGATCTTGCATATTTGGCAAGAAGGGGATTTCAAATCTTTGTTAAGTTTGGCAAGTGATTTGATGAGGGGATTTGACATGCATGGGGTTTTGGGCCGCGTGGATTGCATTAGCCGATTTCATGTGTGCATAGGCCAATTTCATAGGCCGCATGGTGGGTCCGAGGGTAAGGTTTGAAGCAGAAGCTGACTGAACGAATCTGAGGCTGGCTAGTGAGTCTGAATCTGATAAGGGGCTAATTTTTGAGGTTTTCCTTCCTTCCGGCATTCGTTTTTCACAACTTTTCACGTAGTGCCTCCATATGAGGCTCATCATTTTTTTCATGTAAAAATAAATTGTCTACAGTCGCCCCCAATTTGATGGGGCTTGTGCAGTGTGTGACAGTGACACTCTTATCAAAGTCATGCATGCATTTTTTACTTACCTGATCCGTCCTCATTGTCGAGGCTCTTTGTTCGTCCTCATTCCTGAGTTTTTTCTTCATTCTCGGAGTCCCTCTCCATTCCTGGAGTTCTTCATCCTCATTCCCGAGGTTTCCCTATTCCTCTCTATTCTCGGAGTTCTTCTTCATTCTTGGAGTTGCTCGTCCTCATTCCCGATGGTCCTTTCCATTCTTGGAGTTGCACATCCTCATTCCTGAGGTTCCTCTCCATTCTTGGAGTTGCTCGTCCTCATTCCCGAGGTTTCTCTCCATTCTTGGAGTTACTTGTCCTCACCGATTTTTCTTTTTCTTTAAAGCCTGCGAACACAAAATAAAAATTATGTGTATGCGACATGTGTGCATGTATGCATGGATGCATTCCCTACTCTGATGGGGTTTCTTTTTCCTATTGGCTTGATGTCATCCTTGATTAGGCATTCCTTGCGTTAAAGGGTTTTCTTCACCCTTTTAGGAATCCTTTTGGCCTTTGGTGCCCTCTGTCTATAAAAAGCTTTGGGCGCCCCTTGGTCTGCTTATAGTTTCCTTCTGCCAATTCTCCTCCGGTGATTGCTCAGTTCTCTTTTGTCTCACGGCTCAAGATCCCATTGTGTCCCTTATTCGCGGGGTGGTAGACTGGTCATCCCCAGACCTGGCTCAGCTTTCTACTCTTCGCTACCTGCACCGAGTCAATGTGGATTACGCCTTTTTGAAAGCGGCCTGATCCTTTTGGGATACCAAAAATCACGTCTTCTGATTCCTAGATTTCGAAATATGCCCTCTCCCTGAGGAGTTTGCTGCCATTTTTGGCTTGCATTTTTCTCCTACTACCATTCCGGTGATGTCGCGTTTCTGATGAGCGGAAAATATATCAATATTTATCGCCCATTTTACCTAATATTTTGTTTAGTTTCTCGGGTTTATGAATATTTTGATGTGTTTTGCAGATAAATAAAGTATTGAGACTTAATGGAATCAACTCGGGGCTAAAATGATGAAATCTGGAGCAAAAAATGGCGAAAACATAAATTTACTATATGTGTCACGAAATGCAATCCTAAATTCCAGTTTTACGCAAGTTTTGTATTTAGGCCATAACTCTTTACTCCGATATTGGATTGAGCTGATTAAAGTTCCAGATTAAAGAAGACTCAAAGGTCTACAACTTTAAAGAACAAAATAATTTCGAATTCTGAAGCTTTAATGACCGAAATTGATGAAATATCCACAAGTGTGTTATGTGTAATTATTAAAGTCATTTTCAAAGCAAAAATAAAAAATAAATAATAAAATAATAAAAATTATCAAATTTCCACCAACATGCTAGCAATTAGTGGAGCAATTAGTGGAGCAATTAGTGATGCAATTAATAATGGATTTGGTGGAGCAATTAAAAATGGATTTGGTGGAGGTAAAATTTTGCCTATAAATACCAAGTCATTTCATTTGTAAATTCATACTTTCTTCTTTGAAATTCCTTAAGAATAACTAAGAAGATTGTGTCTTGCTTATTTATTTACAGCTTTCAGTAATTAATTTCCACTTTCGCACTTTCTTTTCTTTACTTTTAAGTCTTTACTTTCCGCAGTTTACTTTTACGCAATGAGAAGGTAACTCCCCCTTGCTGGGGTAAAATGTAAAGCTTTTCTTATTGCTATTTAGATTAATCTCTCTTAATTATAATATAATAATTCTGACTTAATGAGGATACCGCCAAATTGGTCGGTTGGTAATTAATTATAAATTGGTTTTAACCTGACTCAGCATGGATACCGCCTGGTTGGTCGGTTGGTAATTAATTATTAATTTGACTTAATCAGGATACCGCCTATATGGCTGGTTGGTAATTATCACGCAAAGTTAATATATTATATTAAGGGAGATATCTAAAATAGTAGTAATAAAAGTGGTTCCTCTAACCCCATCATTTTCTTTTATTTGTAATTTTACTTTATTTACTTTCAGCAATTTACTTTTCAGCAATTTACTTTTCAGTATTTAATTTCCAGCAATTTACTTTATGTCTTTTATCTTATTTAAGTTTTTACCAACCCTAGTTATGTGTCATAACTAAGTTAATTATCTGGGGTTGTGATGAATTCCAATATCACCGGTTTATAAGGGGTTAATTACAGTTTGTGTAATATAAAGGTTTATTTATTGAGTCTTAAGTTTAATGCTTCTTGTTAAATGGCCAATAATAAAATTGATTCGGTAAACTTAAAATGAACTTGGAAAAGGGATTTTAGGTTTAAGACATTAGACTTAATAGTCCACGATCTTCCTTGAGGATATATAACCATTTAATAGATTTCCTTACATGATAGGAATATACATGTCGGACGGGGGTAGCCATAATTAGAACTTAATCTTAATGAATTCAGATAACTTAATTGACATAGGAATATGATTAATCGGGTTACACTGGGTATTTGTATCTGACCATTGGAAGAGGTTTACATAATTTCATGTTCCAAGTTAATAAATCGATATATTACACAACCGTAAGATAACATTCATCTTTAAAAATGATATTGGAAAGATTCACAACCCTGGATAGTTTTATAACATTGAATTTTCCTAAATCTACTTTCAAGCAATTTCATTTACTTGTTTTAAGTTTAAAGTCACCATCCAATCAAATAACCAATCCATTAGATACTCGTAAAAATTTGACTTCATAAATTAATAATAAAATGTTTTAAATCCTCGTGGGATCAATACTTTTATACTACTTGAATGATATGTGCGCTTGTGTTATACGCATGTGATTACGCCGGTCAGTTTCCAATGTCAATACCCTCAGGAAGCTTCTGAAGCTTTCTTTGCTATCCTGAAGATGCATAAAAGATACTGTCTTGTGCTTCGTCCATTGAGTTACAGGTCATTTTACGCGTATCTTCCAAGATGGAGGTAAGGTCCCGTCCCTGGAGGAGTGTAGTCTTATTCTGTATCATTGCCAAATACCTCTTAGTGGGTTGTGATAGTACGAGAGGCAACTATCATTTATTGCACATCATTGAGGGAATCTGATATGGTCATGATCCCTCCCCCGTTATCTTGGCCGAGATGCTTCATGGTTTAGACATGATAAATCACCATCATGCAAGCCGGTTTCTTGGGAGTCCCCTTGTTTTACAGGTTCGTTCTATGTTTCGCCCAAACTGTCATTTCAGATTTTCAACTTAGCGGATTGCTCTATCTTGCCTGGTCGCCTTTTTAGGTTTTCAATTCAGCAAGCTAAATAATTTTTTTATATTTTTTTTCAGATTTGGTTGCAAGAAAAGTTAAGACTTATTTTTCCTCCTCCGGCTCATGTCTTTATTTCTTATGGCCCTCGTCACCGCCTTGCTTGGGCCTTAATGAAGAAAAACCTTCCTTATGCGGAATAACATGAGTGGCTGTTGCGCCTTACTACTGCAAACATCACGTGCATGTGTCCTTGGTGGCGTCTTAGTCATGTCACCGTGGATTTCCTCCGGTACTGTGTACCTCTTCCCGGTCTATACTCCAATTTGTTCTATATTCCTGCCAGGGTTCCTCGACAATATGGGTGTCTCCATCACCATGTCCTTGGACAGCGCACTTTCCAAAGTGGGCCCATGTCTCGCTGTGTCTTCGACTATTTCCAGACCAAATGGTCTCAACGCCGAAAGTGGCCCTTCGCTGCCCTGGGGACTCCCAACGCTCATTCTCCTAGATCTCCTGACCTTGGTCCAGCATCTAAGAAACAAAAGACGTGATTGTAATTACTTGACTCTAATCTTTCCCGGTTAGCTGGGATTTATGCAATCTATAAACATCTTGAACATTTGTTTCAATCAAGGCATTTGCATTACTTCTTAGTACATATGTAGGAAATAATGAACTGCATTGCAAGGATACCTCTATCGCTAACTGTTCCTCACGGATTTTACAATTAACCATTCTTCTTGCTCACTCATGATCTATATTTTGCTTGGGCTGTCCTTTGCGGATTTTCAACCCACGAGCCTTTCTCTTTTTTTTATGCAAAGTATTATTTCAGTCTGTCCACGTTAATGGGCTTAGTGAACTCGTTCCTTTCCAAATCTGACAGTCTCACTGCCCCATTCCCCATTATCCTTTTGACTAGGTAGGGCCCTTCCTAATTGGGCATGAACTTTCTGACCGGCGTAAACACACACGTATAACGCAAGCGCACATATCGTTCAAGTAGTATAAAAATATCGATCCCACGAGGACTTAATTCCTACTGTTGTTATTAATTATTGAATCTATTTATTTACAGATATCTAATTATAGGGAGAAGGGAATTGATTGCTTTGATTGGTTGAATGTGTAATTGCTTAATAAAAATAAAATAAACAAAAGAAAATACTAAGGAAAATAAATAAAAAGACTTAAAAGATCTAGGGTCGTGATTCCACACAATACAGTTAAAAAGATGAATTGACTCTCTTATTTATGTGTAATAAATTAATTTGTTAACCTGGAACACGATGATATGCAAAAGCCTCTTCCGATGGTCAGACGCAAATACCCAGTATAATCCAATTGAACCATATTCCTATGTCAACCACATTACCTGGATTCTTTAAGTTTAAGTTCCAATTATGGCTACCCCGCCCGACAGGTATATTCCTATCCTGTAAGGAAATCTATTAAAAGGGTTATCTATCCTCAAGGAAGATCGTGGGCTATTGAATCTAAGGCTGAAACCTAAAATCCCTATGTCTAGTTCATTTTAGATTTACCCCATCAATCTTATTAATTGCCAGTTAACAAGACGCATTAAGCTTAAGACTCAATAAACAAACTAAAGAACTACCCATAAAAGAAAATCAATTATTAAGTGTGTATATTGTGTTTCATCACTTCCCTAGAATAAAAATAAAATGCTGGGGGTTGGGGATCCACTTTTACTATATAATTTAGATATCTCTCTTAATATAATACAGAAATTAAACATGATATTACCGACCAGCCATAAAGACGGTATTCTTTATTAAGTCAAATTAAGTCCGACCAGCCATAAAAGGCGGTAATAGTATTTGAACATAAACCAGCCATATAGGCGGTAATTACCTGTCACCTAAAGACCAGCCATATAGGCGGTGCCACATTATGTCAAATAAATAAAAACCAGTCATTAAGGCGGTAATCTTTTATATTTTGAATTATAATTTCCATATTATATTTAAAGGAGATTAATCTAAATTAAAATAATAAAAGCTTCACCTTATCCCCAGCAGAAAATTAACTACTAAACATTAAAGAAAGGTAGAAGAAGAGAACTACTATTACTGAAAATTAAAAGACATAAAATAAAAATATTATTTATATATACAAAAATAGATGCTTCCTATAAAATCAGGGAGAAATTCCCAAGGAGAGCATGAAGAAAAATGAATATGTCGGCCTTCTTTTATAGGCTGATTTTGGGCCAGCGTCACGACGCTCAAAATGCACTAGCGTCGCGACGCTGGAAACAGTTCACGCGGAGTCCACGCGGGTTGACCACGCGTCTATCGGCAGCAATAATTGTGACACGTGTCATGCTCTGGTTGGCTGGCGATGCGGTCCAATGAAATCCTGCCACATGTCAGCTTGTGATTGGGTGGAAATTCGGTCTAATAGAATGGTGACACGTGGCAAGCTCTGATTTGTCGGTTATTCGGTCCAATAGGAAGAGGACACGTGGCACGCGCTTGGGTTGGTTGAATAGGATGTCGACACGTGGCTCCCGGCGCACGTTAGCAGAACCGTTGTGATGGTGACACGTGGCACGGCGCACGTTAGCAGAACCGTTGTGATGGTGACACGTGGCACGGCGCACGTTAGCATGATCGGCGCACTTTAGCAAATTTTGACCAATCAGATTTTGACATGTGTAAAACGGCGCACGTTAGCATGATCGGCGCAGGCTGGGAGGCGCGACGCGCAAGGCATCAGCGTCGCGACGCGGAAAAGACGAAAATATCCCTGTTGACGCATTTTTGTCCGTTTTTGCCCCAAATTGCCTCCAGTGCTTTCCAAACTTTATTTATCTGCAAAATAACAACAAAACATATCAAAACGTTCATAAAACTCGAGAAACAATACAAAACATTAGGCTAAATGAGTGGGAATAAGTGATGTAATTACCACTCATCACACCCCCAAACCTAACATTTTGCTAGTCCTCGAGCAAAACATAAAAATAAAATAACATGAAAATAAAATTAACTAAGCCACTTTCGTAGGGATCACGATTGCATTTAGCGTATGCAACAAGCCTTTAAACCCCTAGGTGTCCCTAGTGGACGAGTTGTAGTCTCGTGAGGGCTTACAGCAACGATACCCACAAACGTTTTTACAAAAGTAAAAAGTTAGTTAAAACTAATGCACACAAAAGCAAAAAGACAAGAGAAAAGAGAATAAAGAAGTTAGTGACTAATCAGGTGAAACTTCTACTCCAAGTTATTAGTTGTTTTGTTTCATTCTAAATTACCGAATAAGTAAATTCTCCGATTATTTTTACCATTCTCCATATGCACAGCTAACAAAATATTAATCAATTCATTTTTGCCCACAACAGTCACAAGTGTAGTTGATAAGAGAGTAAAATTTTTGCCCTAAAGTTCTATCAGATTTCACACCTTTTTGTAGCAATGGAATAATTTTTCTGATTTTTTCTTTGATTTTTCTGAATTTTGACTTTTTATTTATATACAATATCTTCCGTCTATGTAGCGAGTGTTGGGTCGATGGCTCCCAAACCAGTTGGCTTTAGGGCACCAGGTGTTAAGACACCCCTACGGACTTAATTACCCAGACTTCAGATATAAATATATTTTTGCAGCATCTTCGATCCATGTAACGAGTTTTGGGCCAGTGACTCCCAAACCAGTTGGTTTTAGGGCACTAGGTGTTAAAACACCCTTACAGACTTAATAACCCGGATCTCAGATACTTTATTTTTTTACATAAGAATTTTTTTTTTTTTATTCCATTACTATTTATAGATGCTTCCTCCAATTAAACTAGAGCACGGAATATTACAAACTTTTCAAATACAGCTCATGTCTGTATGTTACTATGCATATTAATAATACCTGTCAACTGAGCATATGAAGATTCATTTTAGTCAGTGTTAAAGAGAATTCACGAATTAAATAATTTAAAATGAGATAAACAAAAATTAACTTGTTTCGAAATAGGTTTGAGATACGTCTCAGGAGTGGAAACTCCTTACTCAGCCATCATTTACCAATTTCTCCTTTAGTCAAAACACAAAAACGCAAAATATTTTTGTAATTTTTGAAAATTTTTCAATTTTTTTGTATTTTTCGAAAAATTTTAGACTAAAAATAAAAACACAATACAAACAAGTACTATTAACTATACCTCACCCCCAAACCTAAATGAGACATTGTCCCCAATGTCTTAAACAGTAGAAAAAGAGTTTAGAAAATCGTACCTGGTTAGTTGAAATTCTACAGGAAAATTAAAGTTTAAGATCCAGATTAATTCGCCGCTTCTTACCACGATCGTCCTCGGACCATTTTATCTTTGAAATGATAGGGTCAACTTGTGGTTCAAGGCTATGAGTTGGTCTATTAGATCTGGAGCAGTTCTGGCAGTGAAGAGGAGTTCTTTCATAGGTTTTGACACGAACCCATTTCTCCGAGCATCATCAAGAAACACACAAAGAAAATCATAAAATCCATCAACGTTAAGCAGTCCAAGTGGTTTCTGGTGTATGTTCAGGTTCGCCCAAGATAGAACTATAAAAATTTCCTCCAATGTGCCCAAGCCACCTGGCAAAGCAATAAAAGCATCAGCACGGTTAATCATTTCTACCAGTCGTTCAGACATACCTGGCACGATCAGTTCCTCTCCGTTTGATGATCCAATAAGATTTGCCTCTGCCAAGGGTTTTGGGATGATTCCCAAAACATGACTGCCTCCTTCCTGTACAGCCTTTGAAATGATTCCCATAAGTCCGAGATTTCCTCCGCCATATATTAAATGCATATTCATTGCGGCTAAAACTCGACCCAATTCATGTGCTGCTTCTATGTATTGTGGTTTAGTACCAACAGTACTACCGCAAAACACACAGATGTTCTCAACTCGTCTCTTTGAAGTGGCTTCCATTTTTTATGTATTTCTTTCTCAACTATGGATGCCTTCAAAAGTGCAATGACGGGCTAAATTTATAGTACCTGAAAAAGGGTGAGTAATAATAGCACTAATATCTTCCAAAGGACGATTGTTAGCTAAACAACAAAAGAAATCGTGAAAGGTCAGAAAGTCTGGATCCTGTCTACGAAAATAAAGATAATTACAACAGAAAAGCGAATCAAAGCAATAATTAAGGCAACGGAATTGTGTACGCAATACGCCACTCGCGTAGTATAAATTCATTAGGATGTGTCTCAAGATTTCATTCCTTACTCAGCCATCGCAAATGAATTATTTCCCATCTTTGATTGCCAAACACAATTCCTTCTGTCTTAAAATGCTTCGTTTATGCCTTTCCCTACAAAAATAACACAAAAAATTAAAAAGTTCACACAAAATATGAAAAAAAATATTACAAATTGCATGGGTTGCCTCCCTGCTAGCGCTAAATTTTTCGTCTTCAGCCAGACGTGACTGAAATTCATCTGTTAAGGAGGTTTCAATGTCGTTTTGGATGTCCGATTAAAGACAATTCCATGAGCGTTGCTTTTGAAGGGTCTCTTCCAACGGTAAAGTGGCAAAAAGAATTTTATCCCATTCAGTGATCGTGCCACCTTTTTTATCTTTGTTGCTCCAGTGGTTCCTGCAAAGAAAGAAAGAAAATCAGGAGGTCTTATATGGTGCTTGACTTGGAATGGAAGTTCCATTCTGTCAAGCTTCTGGGCGATATCTTTGATTTGTACTCCCCAAAACAACGATGTTTCTCCTGAATGTTCTGGATCTTTATTAAGGTCAGACATTTGCTCTTCCATTTGCTCTACTTCTTGCTCCACCTTTTCTTCACAGATGTATTTGAAAATTTCTGTATTCAGTTCTTCATCTGTCATCTGTAAAATACATGCTTCAAAATTTTCAACCTGATGATGAAAAGAAATGTCAGATTTTAGGTCTTCATCCTCTGATCTGGGTGAAATGATTGGCTCAGGTAGATCTTCTTCAAACATTTGTGCAATGGAATCTCCAAGATCTTCATTTTTAGGATACAGAATTCCATCCTCAATTTTTGATGCAGTTGGTACAGATATTTCAGCATTTTCATCATCGTCAGAGTCAGAATAATAAAAATCAAATCGAGACTTTTCCGGTTCGGACTCCTGAACTGATTCTTGATACAGCTCAGCCTCATCCTCTGTTATGATGTCATGATGAATCTCAGGATATTGAAAGGCTTCTTCAGTAGTATTTGAATTTACTCCGTGAGATATGTGATTCAGGTTCTCTCTTAACTGTCTAACTTGATCTGTCATTCTCTGTAAAGACGCCGCTTGATTCTAAATTTGTGCATCAAATTGAGCTGTTTGTTCTTTGAACATGTGAATCATTTGATTTTCCTCGAATGGTTCTGGTTGTTGGT